>PNEQ01036399.1:0-39840 GCA_003012365.1 Medauroidea extradentata | reverse complement strand
GATTAGAAATACTCCATTATTGCTTTATACACTGTGGATTTTTACTGATACAGACAAACAAATAAAAAGTACATAAGAACTGAACCACCACCAATCTGCACATACATAGTTTCTCAATATTTCAACATCATGTAACTGGGATAGGACATTCGTAAAAGCAATAGTAGGTAGGCGGCATCCTTAATATTGTCGTTACACTGCGAGTGTTAATTATTGCTTTACGATTACAGGAACAGTCTGAGGAGAAAGACGGAGATGAAAATGATGATCCTCCAGCCCAAAACGAGCAAGAGATCCCACAAACGTCTGCCAATGGAAATAGTCGTGAAGCATCACAACCAAAGAAGCATGGGATGAAGCGAAGCAACGATATGGAGACTGAGACCTTTTTGATGTTTAAAGACATTTATAACAGTAAAAAAAGTTGTGATGAATTTACACTACTTGGACAGGAAGTGGAAATGAAGGTTGAGACAATTGCCAACGCGCTACTGACAGTCAGTTGTCAAACATAAAATACAAACAATTTTGTTTGAAGCTAGCATAGGTATGTACGACAATCCAAATAATCACAACCTACCTTACGAAATGTCTCCCTCAATCTGGCAAAACCAAACCTATCCTCAACGATCTTCATCTCCACTTTCCTTACAATCCACAATGTCCAGTGTGGGATCCTGTGTTGAAGTAACAAATCTTGTGGCCCCTACACCACAGTCAGGTACATCCAGTGTGGAAGGGCAAAATGGTGGTATACTATCATGTTTTACTAATGTCATGGCAACCGATTTATAATTTTTTTTCACAGACTTGTTCTCTTGGTTTGTAATTGTTTACACTCGCTCTGCTTTAATAAAAACCAAGATAAATAACTATGTTATTGATTCTTACCTGGATATTGTCTTGTAGTGCTTCAATGATCGCAGAACACACTTCTGGTACTATTGTTGAAATAGTTTGCTTTCCAATCTTAAACGTAAAGCTCAGGGTGGCGAAGGAATCTCCCGTGGCTAGGAAACGCAGTGTAATTGCCAAACGTTCGTTCACAGGAATAAAGTCTCTGTAATTTCTACATCTCCTATGTATTTTTGGTCCAATCATACACAGAAGCTCTTCGAAATCACAGTTTGTCATTCTCAATAAGTTATGAAACGAGCTTCGTATGCTACTACCTACTGATAGTGTACTGTCATCTTTAATTAAATCATTTATGAGATCCGTTCCACTATGCTTGTTTCTAGACAACAAACTATGTCGCACCCAATATCGATGTTTTCTGCGTTTGTGTTTTATAATTCTCAAAGCAAGGTACGCGAGCGCGACATTATCATCGTCGAACATTTTCAACTGAACTGAAATGGAAGATGGCCGCGTCAGTGGAGACGAGAGCAACTCCGCGGCCTAAGCCGCGTGGTCTAGGCCGGCGGCTTCCTCGCGGCAAGGCCGCACAGGCCGGCGGCACAGGCCGGCGGCACAGGCCCGCGTTGATGGAGACCCGCCTTAAGCGGTCGCACAGCTACAGAGCGGGGCTTCAATGTAACTACAGTATATCAGGTAGGCCGATCCGGGCTTGTCTCCCCTACTCTTCTTTCCGCACGGTAGCTGTGTGACGTCACCGCGTGGACAACTGCCTCGTTTTTAATCCTGTCCCGCAGTGTCTGCGTGGTGTATAGATTATGAATGTCAACGTTTGTGTTGGAATGATTGGTGCGTCGTAGAGTTCGCTGGTGGTTTTATAATGGGTAAAAATAATAGTATGTGTGCCGTGGCAAAGTGCAATAATTACGGTCGTAAGACATCCGGTGTCATTTACCACAGCTTTCCGAAAAATGTTGCGCTACAGAACAAGTGGGTGGCTCGATGTAAACGAGCAGATAAAGTAAAGGTTAGTAATGCAAGAGTGTGTTCTATTCACTTTAGGACAGATGATTATGAAAGAGACTTAAAAAGTGAACTTTTAGGTTTGTGGGACAGAGAGGGTAGATGTTGCGCCGATCTGGAATGGTCGCTGCTGACCATTCCAGGTAGATAAATCATGAAAGGTTCTCGACGGCGCAACCAGTAGTTATAAATACCTGCCGGCCGTGTTTTGACGCTCTCTTTTGCGCTCTTTTCTGGCTCTTTGCTCTTTGGCTCTCTTTGGATGGCTCTCTTTTAGACTTCGTGACTTTAGGACTTAGGCGGATATGGCGATGCCCCGACGGGCGAGGCGTAAGCCTAAGGGCCAGATGGCAGGAGTTTGAGTAAAGTTTAGTTAGTTAGTTTTTTTGTTTATTACTATAAATTTTAGTTTCGGGTAGTGGTTTATTTATTATGGAATAAGAAGACTTCGTAGCCCTGAGATGGATGAGACTTCGCTGGACAGGATCATCAAAATGATAAGTATTCTTTCTTGTTATTATTATATTATTAAATTATTATTATTTCCCCTTTAGATTTCGTGTTCGGTTTTTATTATAATAGTCGTGGATACGTTGATGTGTGTATTTGTTGTTGGCCAGTACAATTGCCTTTTATTAAACATTTTCAGAGTACTAATGTAATAACCTCGGGATTGTTTTATAATGCCAGAAACCACTTTACTGTTTAGTATAATTTCTTAATGTAATATCTGATCACAGTTCATCACATTTGAATAACAAATCTTTTTCCAAATTGTACAATTTTATTTTCATTAATGTAATATTTAGTTTTGTAACAACTTATTTTAATATTTTGTAATAAACTCCAATTATTTGAATTCACTCTTTTATTTCAAGTATTCGAACTGTAGTCCCCTTTAACATTAATTGATAGCCCCTAATTGCAGAATGTGTATCTTGATTTAAATATTTTATTAATAGATGATTATGGGTGACAAGCACATGCGCGATGCAAGATAGGAGACGCGACCCGTATTGGGACGTTAGTCTATGTTTCGATCTTCTGTACCCATCGCAAAGGTAGTTTGCCAAGCGGAGTTATTATTTTATTTGAGTAGGTTTGTTATGCTCTACCATACAATACTTTATGTAGCTAGGCTACAAGGTGGAAATTCTGTCTTTAAAAGCGTTTGTTTTTATTTTACTTAAGGAGCTACGTACAGTATGTGTTTATTCCCCCAGGGCCGTTTTAATAGTTTTCTATGACCCAACCTCCTGACAATATAAATAAAACGAAATTGTGTTTCAATAAACCAATGTATGTTGGAATGAGTATATTAGATTTATCAAAAACTTTAATGTATGACTTCTATTAGAATGTTATGAAACCTAAATATGGAGAAAATATTTAATTATGTTATCAAGATACAGACAGTTACATATATTATATAAAAACAAAAGATTTTTACGAAGATATTACAGAAATTACTCAACATTTTGATACAAGTGGTTATGAAAAAGATAATTAATATAACATTCCACAAATAAACAAGAAAGTTATTGGTAAAATGAAAGATGGAAACAATGGAAAAATAATGGAAGAATTCATTGTATTAAAATAAATAATGTATGCTATAAATGTTGAAGGTGATGTAAAGAAAAGAGCAAAAGGAATTAAAACTGGTGAAGTTAAAAATGAAATAACATTTGAAGATTATAAAAATTGCTTGTTCGAAAAAGAAATATTGTACAAAAATATGAATCTTATAAGAAGTAAGAAACATGAAATATTTTCAGTTGAATCTAGAAAAAGAGCATTAAGCCCAGAAGATGATAAAATATATATTCTTGAAAATGGAATTGATACATTACCATGGGATCATTATGAAATTAAAAAGGAATAATAAATATTAAAAATATATATAATATTAAAAATATATATAAAATATTAAAAATATATATAAAATATTAAAAATATATATAAAATATTAAAAATATATATAAAATATTAAAAATATATATAAAATATTAAAAATATATATAAAATATTAAAAATATATATAAAATATTAAAAATTAAAAAAAATCATACGTAACCATATGGCTTAAATATAAAATATTAAAAACAAATTACATGTAACTATACAATTTAAATTAAAATATTAAAATTTAAAAGTATACAAAAAATTTAAATATTAAAATTTAAAAATATACAAATATAACTTATAAAATTTCTTCAGTGATTCTTTCACTTTTAACATCATATATTAAAGTTCTTTGACTAACCAACACTACATTACATATTGTATAAGCAGGAATTGGTTTGTTAAAATCAACTGTAAGTTTAATATTAGTTCTATCCTTTACAATAGAAGTTTTTCTATGTGAACAATCAATAACATAAATTGCTATTTCAGAGATAAATTTATATGGGTTAAAGTACATTTCATTATTACGATAAACAGTATCTAGTTTAGTTCTTGAATTTCTATGTTATTTTCTATATCAAGATTCCAGTTTTCTTTTGGAAAAATTTCATTTCTGCCATTTTTAATAGAAATATTTCTAACATCGCAATGATCAAATAATGAACCATGCTTATCTTGATCAGAATCATCTTTTCTATTCGTTTTGGAAACCAACAATTACATAATCCGGCATATCGAATTAAAGTGAATTAAATTGATCCTTAATATCAAACTGAAACGTATTGGAACCAGTTGGAACAACTTTTTCAAGACATTGCCAATAATTAAAAGAAATGGGAATTTTAGGATTTTAGTATAATTTAGCTTTAATTTGATCTCCAAAATTAGGTTCATATTCAACGACTGGCCATAGGATTTCCATCTTTTCAATAATAATTTTTCCATGGTCAGGAACAACATCGACAGTTCCATCTTCTTTATATATCGGTTGTCTATAGATACAAACATCATCATTACAACTTCGAACAAACGAAATTTTGTAACCACCTTTCCAATAAATGTCATTACATTCTCTGACAAATCCAAATAAGTATTTTAATGGATATAAAACTTCATTTAGTTTACCTGCTCTAAAAGAAAAGACTATCAGCTCCATAGCCGTTTTCAACGATAGATAACTGCAAATATGATGATTCTGAAATTGAGTTTAACAATGAATGCATCTTAGTAGAAGTTACTCCAGGATAATCGATAGTTTCACTAATATTTACATGTTTAAAATTTTCAATTTTTGAAAATAAGTATGGGAAAAAATTCTCACACATATCAATAGTTGAAGTTTTTCCATAACCTTCATTTTATCATGCTTGATCACCTTAAATAGAAAATTAACATAAGCTTCATTTGGATGTGAAAATGAATCACCAATAGGAATTTAAAAATCGATTTTCTTATTGTATTCATTTAAATTATTCCTTGTTTGATCTGTTGGAGGAAACGTTTGACGTTCATAACTCTCAATTATTTTCTCGCTCATTTATATGGGAAAAAAATTTAAAGATGTATTTTTACTTAAACAACAATATTATTTTTATTTATCCACGAATTATCGCTGTTATAAAAACCTAACCATTTAACAAAAACTTTATCACCTTTCTTTCTTATAACTTTTTCAACCAAGTAATAATCATATTTTGTTTTTAATAATTCTTGTTCGTAAAAAGTGCCTTTAATAGACTCATTTTGTAAATCTTTAATTTTATATGTTCTAGGGTTTGTGTTTAATATTTCAGAAATTTCAAATACTTCTGTTGACCAATTAGGTTTATAACCTTTTTCAAATAAATTTTTAGCTTTACTTAAAACGAACTTTATCACCAATAGAAAATTTTCGGCTGTCGCTTGCTTTAGTGATATTTCTACATAGGTCATACTTATTTATTAAAATAGATGTTTCATTTCCTTTATTTACATCAATTGGTTTCATTCCAATTGTTCCTATAAAAAGTATTTTTAAATTCATTTATTAAATTTGGTAATATATCTATCCATTTATAGTTGCCTTGTATTGTAAACATTTTCCACATTTTTTCTTTTAAAGTTCTATTAAATCTTTCCACAACACTAGCTTTCAATTCGCTAAAAGTCGAGTAATGATTTATATTGATATCAGTCATTAATTGCTTGAATATTTTGTTATAGAACTCCCCATTATCAGTTTATAGATGTTTAGGTTTACGAGAGTCTAGAATACTTTTAAATTCTAAAGTTACATTTTCACTTGTTTTATCTTTAACAGGAATCGTCCAGGCATATTTTGAAGAAAAAAAACATCAATGACAGTTAACAAATATTTATATCCTTTGTTAATTTTAGAAATACTTTTCAAAGAACCAGAATCCATTTCAACTAAATCAGCTTGCCAAAGATCATCAACTTCAGAAGATAAAACACTTCTTCTAGGATAATTTTTCCTTGAAGGTTTATGAATTTCGTAAGCAATTTCTTCTTTAATTCCTTCGCCAATAAACATGGATTGTTTGATTTTGTCGAAACAAACACTTATAAAGTGCGATTTTGTAACACCACAAGATCTACAAATATATGAGTGGTTGAGAAGCAAAGTGATACAAGTGATATTTTCTTAAAAAATGAGATAAGTGCATACGGTTACACATATTTATCATTTCTGTTTAGGGAAAAAGGAATACAAGTAAAACTGTATCCAGTGCTGCACTCTATGCGCATAACTCATACTACAATGGTTTACTAGCCATCGTTCAGAGGCAAAGTAATACAAGTCAGCTTTCTTCGTTTTTCTTCTCTGTGAAACCACAGAGCGTTCAGTGGTAAATAAATACAAGTGCGTATGTGTTTTGTTTTGTGTGTTGACAGTGTATTAAGTGCATTTTCGCGATAATAGATGAAGGAATGTATTTCATAAATGTATTGTTACTACTTTAATTTTAGTAATGAAATGTTTTATATGAAACCTGAACAAAAATTCTAAGACTACAATAAACAATGAGCGTTAGGTGTGGTTTAAGGTTAAGATATCAAATTTTGCTAAACCTCTTGTAGTAAGGATTAGGCCTACATTTTATGAGAAAAGTGTGAATTATAATTTGTGTAGAGTATCATTACATTCAAACAACGTTAATGTGAATAAAATAAGTATAATTTCTACACCCAAACAAAAAACAAAGAAAAAAATATCCATAGAGATACCAAATAACCGAGAACATGCTACCTTGTACATCGATTGACATGTCATAGAAATTCTTCACGATGCTTGGAGTTTATAGTATATTTATAGTGTAAAATATTATGTAATAGTGCTGGACATAGTAGATAATTAAACAAATTAGTTAACTAAACATATTAGTAAATAGATTACATGCTCGCTTTAGCTCTTATTTTAAAAACACATTCCTATAAAACGCTAAATACGCATCTGTATTTCTAGGCTAGTGGTAAGTGTGTTGGCTAGCGAGCCTAAGAGTTTGGAGTTCAAATGTAGAAGTGAGAAAATTTTATTAATGTTTAATGTAAAAAAACATATGTAATGCTAAATTTATAGTTCAGATGGGATAAATATTCTTACAGGTTTGAAATTTAAATGGCAGTCGATGGCAAAACTAATGTTTTCATACATTATTACTTATGGTATTGCTCACCTCGTTCACTCCGTGGGCTCACCGTAAGGACAGGACTGTCCCTCGGGTAGAGGAGCCGGCTCCAATCGGCGCCATACTTCACTCATTCATGTTGACCCTGCCTAAGGCAGGGGAACAAAGTGTGGGTGTGAATTTCTTATCACTTTTAATATTGTCTATTTTAATGACTTTGGGAAATTGAATTTGTTCCTATGGGAGCAAGATTGTATTATTTTCATTGATGGAATTTGCAGGAGACTCGAGTTCACCATTTGATGACACAGATAATGATACAAACTATGTGCCATCAGACCAAGAATCAGAGGCCAGTGGAAGGTCCTTCTTGCATAAAAGACCTTCACCAGAAACTGCTTCAACCTCAACACACGGGAAGATCAGTGTTCCAGATACTGAGACATTCACAAAAAATTCCAGGGGTAGGAAACGTGTGCGGGATGTAGCCAATAGGAAACGAGAAGTAGCAAAACGACTTCAAAATTCTGGGAAATCTTACACCGGTAGTAGAGGGATAGTAAAGGCAGCGAGACAGTTGCGACCATTTAATTACAATTTCCGGTATAAATGTAATGACAATTTTTCGGAACAAGAAAGGGAAATCCTTCTCACTGAATATTGGGCCCTCGGTAGCTGGGACTTACAAACTGCATTTTTAGGTAGCTGCATTAAAATAAAACCACCAAAAACACAGAAAATAGGTTCTAAGAAGCCAAAAAAGCATAGTACAGAAATAACAATGAAAGAAGCGGATTTGCAAAGAGTTTTTGCTGAAAACTCTTAGACATTTCAAATGTTCGGTTTAGTAGAGTTGCAACCCACAAATCTGCGAGTGGTATATCACCAAGAGATAAGCGTGGCCAGTCAGCACCCAAAAATAAAATACCTGAACATCAAATAGAAGTTGTCAGAAACCACATAGAGTCTATTCCAAAGTATGTTTCACACTATAGCAGGATTCACTGCCCCCAGAAGAAATTCCTTCCAGAAAGCCGTAACATTTCAATAATGTACCAACTTTATTTGGAACTGTGTAAGGAACTGAACGAAACTCCTGTGAAAGAATGGGCATACCGCCATATTTTCAATAACTGATTTAATCTGGGATTTCGCCGCCCGAGTTCAGATACTTGCAACAAATGTAACAAATTCAACAATTTTTTACGTATTTGTGAACCTGGTAATGATGAAAAGAAAGAAATTGAAAGGGAAAAAATGTTACACCTTCGTAAAGCAGAGCGTGCCAGGCAACAGAAGAAAGCAGATGCAGAGAAAGCATCAGCTCGAACAGACACCATTGTCATAGTTTTTGATTTGCAAAAAACCTTACCAACACCTCGTCTTTCAACAAACAAAATATACTATCTTCGCCAGCTGTGGACGTATAACTGTGGGATTCATAATGTAGTGTCTGGTAAGGCCCATATGTTCATGTGGGATGAAAGTACAGCAAAAAGAGGCTCACAGGAGATAGGCTCCTGCTTAGTCAAATACACCAACAGCCTAGATGATCGAGTTAAGCACATCATTGCATACACAGACTGCTGTGCTGGTCAAAATTTGAATGCAAACATTGTCAAGTTTTGGATGTATATTGTTGCGGAGACCAACATTGAAACTGTGCATCACAAATTCCTGGAGCCTGGACACACTTTCAATTAATGTGATCAGGATTTTGGAGTAATAGAAAAGCGAAAGCATAATGAAACTTATGTGTACGTTCCAAATCATTGGGTAGATGTAGTCAGAAGAGCCAGCAAAAATTTTGAGGTAACAAGAATGGAACAGAATGATTTTATGTCCATATCAAACATGGGTACATTTACCAAAGGCAGCGTAAAAAAATATAGGAGACAAAGTCGAGTGGCGAAAATTAAGATGGATTCACGTAAGAAAAGAGTGTCCATTTGTAATGTATTACAAAATGACACTGAATGAGGAAATAGCATTTTACAGTGCTGATTTCACCAAACCTATTCGAGGGAGATGTGCACACATTGCACTGCAGCCCTTATATGATGAACCCATAAAAATAACGCTAGCAAAATGGAAAAATTTGCAAGAGCTGAAGATGTATATCCCACCAATACATCACACTTTCTTCAATAATCTAGCTCACGAAGCGTTACCTGCAGAAACGAGAAGACCAAGAGGACAGGGGAAAAAGTATGGCAGAAGAGGAAATGAGACACGTGCTGATGATACCCTTACTAGAATACATGGGAATGAAATTGAAGCAGAAGAAGAAAATGGCAGAGAAGCTGAATCAGCAGATGAAGATGTGCTTTCGGATCAAGCAAGTGATATTTTGGACAGTGATATAGAGTAAATTTCAAAAGAATATGACTTGAAGTTGCACAAAAAAAAACTATAAAAGTATTGTGTGTTATCATAAAGGGTAAAAAATTCCATATTTGTAAGGGCAGTACAATGTAGGTATCATGAATAATTTATGTGGTAGTTTAATGTACTATGCGGCATGGCCAGTGTTTTTATAAAAAGGGACAGTTGCACTTGTATTACTATGCTCCTAAAATGTTATTATGTCAAAATAACACAAGTGAGTTTAAGACCATGAAAAAATGTTAAAAAATCTAAGTAGGTAAAATAAATAATCTCGAGGGCAAATACATACTCAAAAAACTAATAGTAAAAAGTCACGGGTTACTTAGCAGAATTTGGGATTTTCTTATACCAGTTTAAACTTAAGTGGCTTTATCTCAAAATGATTAATGTGGTACTTGTATCACTTTGCTTCTCAGCTCCTCATATGTTAAAACATTTTTTGTTTGCTCATAGGATATGTTGTCACTCGATGTATGTCTTTTACATTTGAGACAATACACATTTATTATATTAACATTCATTTATTATGAACATTTAATTAAGACATTTTGTTTTACGCTTGAACGTGACGTTTTACGCTTGAACGTGACGTTTTACGCTTGAACGTGACGTTTTACGCTTGAACGTGACGTTTTACGCTTGAACTGTGACGTTTTACGCTTGAACTGTGACGTTTTACGCTTGAACTGTGACGTTTTACGCTTGAACTGTGACGTTTTACGCTTGAACTGTGACGTTTTACGCTTGAACTGTGACGTTTTACGCTTGAACTGTGACGTTTTACGCTTGAACTGTGACGTTTTACGCTTGAACTAAGACGTTTTACGCTTGAACTGTGACGTTTTACGCTTGAACTGTGACGTTTTACGCTTGAACGTGACGTTTTACGCTTGAACGTGACGTTTTACGCTTGAACGTGAACGTGACGTTTTACGTTTTATACATTAATTTTATATAAATGATAACAGAAACACAAGCTAAAAATAATTTCCCTGAGAAGACAGCAGTTGATTGAAAAATTTAAAGATTTTAAGAAACAACATAAAGAAATTTATGAAAAAAATGAGAAACAGGAACAACCTGTGATTGATGCTATAGAAAACCTTAGTAAACAAATATCTAAAGTTACAGATGAGAATAAGAATTTAATCAAAGAACTTGTTCCAGTTGCTGTTAAAAATTTAGACTATCCATCAACACTAGAAGAAACTTCTTTCGAAAGACGATTATTTGAAAAAGAACCTTAAATTTTGGGGATTAAACCACTAAAAGCTTCTAATATTAATGTTGGTAAAGAAAATTTGGCTTTATCAAATCAAGTAACCATAGGTTACGATATTTCAAAAAGACTTAACGTTATTAATGAAAAATATGGTTTACGTGGAGATGGACATGATTTGTCTATTGGAGATACTAAAGTCTTTACTCATGATAATAACTTAATTGTTAAAAATAATGAATATGAATTAACAGAAGGACTTTCCAACTTACTAACAAAAAACACAAGAAATTATCTTGAAGATAATTTTACTGATAAAGATTATGCAGATTATATCAAAATTGTTATAGCGACAAATGTTCCATATCAAGAATATAATCCGAATAAAAAAATTAATTCAAATAGAAGTTGGAAGTACTTGAATATAATTAAACCAATTTATGATAAATATTTAAAAGGTTCACATCCAAATTCAGAACCATCTACACCACGTAGACCAATTACACCAAGATATCCAATATCTGGAAGTGGTATTGAAAAATATAATAATCTTCCAAAATAATATATTTGGATGGGTGATGCTAGGAAACTTATTGACAAACTTTTAGTAATCTATGGTGAAGAGAATGCTGGAAATAGTAATTTTACAATGAGAAAGTAGGAGTTATGGACATGGTTAATAATAATTTTAGAGATTTAGTAGTGAACAATCATAAAGGAATTCCATATCTTATAAGAATATTGAACACATTTCCTCCTTTTTGGGAATCAGAACATCATGGAAAAGGTTTGTTAAATGATATAATTAATTCTTTACCTTTTGAATTGCATGCACCTGGATATAATTATCTTGGGCCAGGAACACACTTAAAAGAAAGATTAGAACGAGGTGATAAACCAATAAATCCATTAGACGAAGCTGTAATGGAACATGATTTAGCTTATCATCACCATTAAAATTTAGACGAAAGACATGTAGTTGATAAAGAACTAGAAAAGAAAGCTTTCAAAAGAGTTTTTGCTCCAGATGCAGATTTAAGTGAAAGAATTTTCGCTGGTCTTACTGGATCTGCTATGCATGTTAAACGAAAACTTGGTTGAGGGATAAAAATGAAATATTTGTAATAGCTTTTTACTTATAATATTATTTAATTTTTCCTTATAATTTTTTCCTATTTAAATGAAGGTGAAAAATATTGTAGTTCAACATTCTGCAGATGAACTGAAGAATTTGAGTATTCATTCTTTTTTAACAAAAGATCAACTTGAACGTAAAAATAAGAAACTTAAAAAAGGTAAAGGCATAAATTTAATTTTATCTATTCCACAACTTAAGAAAATTATAAAAGAAATGAAAACTGGTAGAGGTTTACATAAAGATGGATTTTTACCAATTCTTTTTGGTGTTCTGTCTGCAATAGGATCTTTGATTGGTGGTGCTTCAGCTGTTGCTAATTCTGTAATTAATTCTAAAAAGAAAGACCAAGAATTAGAAGAACAACGAAGACATGATTTGGAAATGGAAAAACAAGCATCAATTGGTAAAGGCATAAAAAATTTTCAAAGCAAAATAAATAATTCCATTGAGTAATTTTGATACTGAAAAACTAGTTTAAAAATTAAAAATTAAACATTTTCGTGGTATATTTATGATAGATGAATTACCAAAATCTACACTTACGAAAGAATGTGGAATTGTTAACTTAGATGTTTCTAAAAAAATGTGGAACTCATTGCGTTTGTTATTGGAAAGAAAATAAAAGTACTTATTTCTTTGATTCATTTGGTGGAAATCCACCATTTAAATCAGTTGAATATGTTAAATATAATAATCTAATTTACAATGATGATAGAATACAAAATTTCGATGAAGTTATTTGTGGGCATTTATGTATTATAGTATTAAACCATTTATCTAATAATTTCGAATTTTCAAAAATAATTTCTTTGTTAATAAATAATGGATATCTTTGGAAATGCATTGACGAAGTTGTGGTCTAAGAAAAAAATTAAAGAACTAGAATCTAAAATTAATAACATTCCAAGAATCAATAATTCTGTAACACTTCCTCAGTTCAATGATTTTGTAACAACATTAACTAGAAATAAACATTCATTAGATAAAGTTTTTCTTCCTTACTTGGAACAAGATAGTAATATAGATTTGAAGATCAAAGATTAAGAAATGTATCTTACCCTATTGCACCTAATGATGCTGCAAATTTAGAATATTATCAAAGTAATAGAATATACATCATTCCTTTGGTTGGGAAATACAATGGTAAAAGTAGCATATTATATTTGGGGAATAATCAAACTGAATATATTTTTATGATTGATGGAATAGTAAATGAAATAAAAATTAAACCAAATGATCTGGCATCAATAATTGAATTATATTGTACAAATATTTATCCAAAAACTAGACTCCTGAAATATGAAAAAACTGATTTACAGAAACCTCTTCCTTTTCAAGAGGATGACAAAATATTTTCCAAAATTCCAAAGAAATTTAATATTGCAGATGGTACATTAGTGTCTATTAATATTTTAATGGTTTACAAATATGTTTAGACATTTAAAAAATCACACCATATTGGTGCTCAATTTGACAAAGTCAAAAAATCTTTTATCTTATTGCGACATTTACCCTCGTTTAATTTACGAGTCATGTCTATAGTAATAAAACCATAGTCTTTGTTCCAACATTTTGAACATTGTTCTCTAAATTTTTCAAATGACATATCTCCACCAACAAAATCGCTATGTATATGCTTACGATTTGTATTGTCTTGTCTGAATATGCAAAGAAAATTAGTATTATTTCTTATTAGTTGTTTGGGTACTTTTGAATATGTTTGAGCTAAATAAAAACAATCAATACTTTTATGTCTACCTCGTGTAAAATAATCTCTTACCATATTTTAATTTTCCATAATCACATCGTCAAAAACAACCAAAGCATCACTACAACAGCTATCAACATCCACCATTCCATCATTTGAAGGAAAAAAAATAAGCTATTGGTTCTTTAAGTATTTTAGTTGCTGTTGCCATATCTTCTTTTAAAACAATATATTTCGGTTGATTTACACTTCTGGAACATACATATAAAGTACCAAAATTTAACCATCCTGGTGAATATATAAAATTATCGATCATTAATGTTGTTTTTCTACAGTTGAAGAACCAAGAATCAAACATCTAATATTATTTGGTAATAATTCTCCACGACGTTTCTTTGAAATAATGTTGTCAGGTATTCTCATTTTTATATCCCAATCAATCTTTTTAGATTTTGAATTCATTTTATTTAATATATATTTTTTTATAGTTAATGAGCAAAATATTTAAGTTAACTGGTAATAAATCTATCTTAAATAAAAGATTTCACTATCCTTTGGAAACAGGGCATTATATTGATTTAGTTCAATTCTATGCTTCCTATTTAACTTCAAACATTAAAAAGGACTTTAATTAATTATATTTTAAAGATGGAAATGGGGTAGAAAATAAAATAGAAATTCCAGTTGGCCAATATAATGTAGAAGATCTAGAAAAAGTTATAAAAACCATTTCTCCATTTAATAAGATACCTGCCGGTGAGAAAAGAAATAATAATATATCTATAGAATCAAATAAAATAAGGAATAGAGTAAATGTAAAATGTATTTTTGATCTTCTGTTTGATAAACCTAATTCGTTTGGAGAAATATTAGGGTTTACGTAAGTTTTAGAAAAAAATAAAATTCATTATGCTGATACAATTTCTAAAATTGCTCAATTTGAAACAATTAATATTCACTGTAATTTAGCGAATGGAATGATTTTAAAACATAATGAATATAATCATAGAGAAACAAGTATCATTGCTTCATTAGAGCCAAATGTTTCTTTCGGTGAAACAATATACTACGAACCGAGTAATTCATTTTTTTTTAATCAACACAGGTAAACTGGAAAATATAGTTTTGGAACTAAGAGATGAGAAAAATAAATTAATAAACTTCGATTCTTCAGAAATAACTGCAATATTAGAAATGAGATCATAATTGTGTTACAAATTGATAATTAATGTTCCCACTGATAATTTGGTATAGTACGATAATTTTGGTACCGTACAATAATTTTGGTGCCGTACGATAATTATGGTACACAACCATTAAGTGACATAAATTGGCAACACTGAATTGAAGTTCTGTATATATCTAACAGATGGCAGCAGCACTGAGTTGTTGGTCAAGCCTATATTTTTGCTGAAGTTTATATTGAATTTAAATAAAAATAAGCACATTTTTGTATTCCTTTTCACATATAATTGAAAAATAAAATATTCGACATTATTTCTTTATTGATTTAGCTACAGCTGAAGTAATTTGTAAATGTTATATTCGTTTTTTTTTTTTGTGAACTTATACACTATTAGTTGTAACTTTTTATTTTAACTACATATACCATTTTTTAACATTGAACATATTTAAAAATCGCTCACATTATTGAGGATTTCTATACTGATGGTGAGTTCTGACGTCAGTATTTTCTCAAAATACCGACAACAATTTCCACCTCTCTTCCATAACCACACTTAAACGTATCGTAATGCCTAATAATAGAGTCGTCCTTATTAAACAGGAAATGAGTATTCGTGATGGTATGTTAACCGATAGAGTTGAACCTATAAATGGTTCCGATACTCGA
Organism: Medauroidea extradentata; assembly: GCA_003012365.1. Classification (NCBI taxonomy): domain Eukaryota; kingdom Metazoa; phylum Arthropoda; class Insecta; order Phasmatodea; family Phasmatidae; genus Medauroidea; species Medauroidea extradentata. The sequence goes on along the minus strand of PNEQ01036399.1, from coordinate 24,117 downwards.
GAATGGTTAACTGCGATACAAAGTGTGGTGGAATGATAGATGCAAGGAAATTGGATGGGTATTTTGCTATTTTAAAATTCTACTTAAGTATAAAAATATATGTTTTATTTTCTGAGTAAATAAATATGGATAATATTTCTATTGAAAGTGCAATGAAAAACATGGAAAAAGAATCGTCAAATTTAATACTTAGAATTGGGAAATGTGTATACAAACTTTTAACTAAGATGTGTTGCACTCAGAAAAAATATTAAATTTTATTATTATTTTGTTATTTACTAAATGGAACAAGTTGTGGATATTTTAAAAACACATTATATTGATTATAATTTTCACTTTGTTAATTTTTTGTACATGAAGAAAAAGTTTGTTTTAATATTACAATAGCTGTAGATAAAAATTATATGGAATCAAAACATTGGCAAGATTAATATTTGATGGATATTTTTGTGGGTTTTGTGTATTAAATCCAACTGAAAATTATAATGAATTTGAAATAGAATTTCACTGTAGGAATAGTCATTGGACATTTAAGTTTATTGGAAAAAAAATAGTTTGTATAGTTTTAACAATAATTGTATTTCATATTATCAAAAATTATACATTCAAAAATTTCATTAAAAAGTATTTGAAAATATATAGTTGACATAATAAACATATTAATCGTATAACTAATATTTCTTCAAACCTTATGGAATGAAATTTCTTTCCAGAACTTAAATGTTTCATTCCTTCATATATAATAGTTACGATCAACTGCTGTTAACATCTTCTAAAAGTTTATTATTAAATTTTTGTACATATCTGTCAGTTAAAAACCATTTTAAATCACCTTCTAATTCTATTAACACTCGACGGCCAAATTTTGTGTCAATAACATGTGCTTTGTTTATTAAATAAGGTTTCTTTATTTCAAGTTCAGAAATGTTTGTAGAGTCTTTTTTTTTTTCATTTAGTAAATTAAGTGTTGCTACCATTATGTTTCTCTCTATTTATATAGAAAAAAATTCATTTGTATTCAAAATAGTTTCTTTATAAATAAAAATTAGTCTTGTTCCTTGCAGTATGACTAATCTTATGACTGGAACTGTAAAGTGTTGTAGTCAAACATCTTTTATGAATAAAATACCTACGTCTTTAATAGAAAATGTACATGGCTATTTTTTAAAAATTACAAAATTTACAGTTAACAATATGGAAATAGAGAATTTTATTTGGAAGAAGTTGGAAAATATTTTCAAAATTTGGAAAAAGAATTTGAAAAACTAATGAATAAAACAAGTCTGTATAACTTTAACAATAATTGAATTTCTTCATATTATAAAACCTAATTAAATGAAATTTATTTTCAGAACCATAATTATTTCATATGTTTGAAAGTTATATCAAATATAACTTCCAAAAGTAATGTATAAACATCAATATACTTTCTAATTATATTTGGTAAAAAATCTATTGTTAAACTGTAATCACCATCAACAAGATGTTTAGCTATTTTTTAACTGTTGTATTAAAAAGTGTTTTTTTTTCTATTTCTTCCCAAAATTTTATATAATTGTTGTAGTTGTGTCTATTCCATTCCATCAATATACTTTCTAATTATATTTGGTAAAAAAACCTATTGTTAAACTGTAATCACCATCAACAAGATGTTTAACTATTTTTAACTGTTGTATTAGAAAGTGTTTTTTTCTATTTCTTCTCAAAATTTTATATAATTGTTGTAGTTGTGTCTTTTCCATGTTTAATTTGCATCACTAGCTCCAATTTCAAATAAATAATAAATATATTCTTCAAGTTCAATTTTATGTTTTTCAGTTTTTAAATGGTTTATAGTTGGTGATGGTTTAAAATATTTTTTACAAATATTACACTGAATTTGTGTTTCACGAACTTTTCTACTTAGTCTTTTAAAAATACTATTTTGAAACTTAAATATATCCCAAACATTTTCAGAAGAAATATTTCTATTTCTTCTTCTTAGTTGAGTTGAGTGTTCACCATTCATTACAATGTTCATTTATAACAAATTTATTTCAGTAGATTTGTAAAGAAATAAAAAAAGTATTAGAAAAATTAATGAATAAAATAAGTTCATAATGTTTTTTATAGTTTTTTATAGTTTTTTTTTTTTAATTTTTATTTCAATTAGTCTTTTACATTTCTTAAAGTTTAACGATGCTAGAGTATATATGTATGTTCAAAGACTGTGGCCTTTTTTTTAGCTTAAAATGACAATTAAAGATAAAGTGTCATTTCGAGCACCAAAAAGAGTCACTGTGTTCGAACATACATATATACTCTACTGCTGTCCGGCGGGCGAGGCGCCTCCAACGGGAGACACGGGAGGTCACACGTAGCAGGAGCCAATCGCCAAATGTGTCCCGAACCCTTCTCTGAGAAGGTAGACGAGCCCCACCAGATGGATGGGAAGGCCCCCCCTTCCCACTGCAAGAGCGGGAAGCGGTGGCCCAGCAGAGGAAGGAGCAGCGAGAGCAGGCAGAGGCCTGGGGGAGATGGGTCTTCCCCGACTTAATCCAGTAGGAAGAGTCCCACCATCCCACCTCTGCCCCTTTTACAGATGAAACCCTCAGTAGGTGGCCGTTAGTTTTAGTTGAGGTAGATACAGGGATCCATCCCATTGTTGAACCACGGGCACCTCCCTGCGAGGTGGTGTCAACGCAAACCAATCTGCAACAATGGATGGTCACTCGGAGTAACCGCAGAAGACAGTCTACTACACAAGGGGCAGCAGCCTAGGTACAGTACTCTTATTGAAAACGCCGGTGCAACAACATGGCGACCCATCATGAGTCCTCGAATATCGGTATTCTAAATACCACCCACATCAGACCCTGACAATTAAGAGTGCAAATAGTGACTTCTGGGAGTCCGAAAAAAAAACCAGTGGCGCCCTTGTTTTCGGTCCAGATGACCGAGGTTACAGAAGAAAGTATCAGAATGGAGGAAGCTGAGGTATGGGAACACTGTGAGGCAGGCATCTGCTTAGAACAGCAGGAAGTGAGGACAAGCTGTAACCAATGCAGCTGGGAGTTCCACCTCAGATGCATAGGATGGAGGGAGGAAGTAAGCAGACTCCAAGATGCGCCGTGTCAATTTCAGAAATGTGTACAGTTAGCCCTCAGATGCGCAGTGAACGGATGCCCAGGTTTAGAAGGACTGAGGATGTTCTGTGAAACCTGTAGGAGGCCTCAACATTTCAAATGTTTATAATGGCCAAATGATACACATAACATCATGGGGTGGAGCTATAGTTGTCCCCTGTGCAGAGGGAATAGAACCCACCAGGAGCGACCCACTTCCTCGAAAACCCCAGTGAAGAGTGAGGTAAATCTGCCAGAACAACTCCCAGAATTTTGGGGAAAAGGCCACGAAGACCCGGAGAAATTCTTAAGGATATACGAAGATTTATTTTTGGAGTCACAGCTTGGGGACTATCAATGGGTGAAAATGGCCAGCCGCCAATTAAAAGAGCGAGCCCAACAATGGTGGAGCAAATACGGCGAATTTGTTGAGAGCTGGAATGAATTCGCAGCCCGCTTGTTGGATAGATTACGAGGGGTCAAACTTATGGCCGACTTAACAAGAGAACTATATAGCCAAGCACAGAATGAGGGAGAAGATGCAGAAGTATTTATCTATAAGAATGCTCAGGCATTTAAGAGAGTTCACCCAGACACCACAACTGCCGAATGCTTGCCTCTCATTGTTGAACTACTCAGGCCGGAAATTCGAACTTTCTTGAGGGCCCCGGAACAGGAAGAACTGGAAGAGTTGGTACGAAGAGCCAGACAATGGGAGCGAGACATCCAAGCCCAGACTCAAAAAGGAAACTAGGATAAGGTTACTGGTTCCATAGGAACCAGTGTGGCAGAGGTCCGCCCTCCCATTATACCAAGGAGAGAGATACATGAATACAGGCGAGAAGGGCCAAGGAACAACCCTGAATGCCGGTGGTGTGGGCAGCCAGGCCATTGGAGAAGGGACTGTCCCCAGCAGAGGACAGGAGAGAGAGCCCAGTTATCGCAAAAAGAACCGGAGGCCCAGCAGCAGACAACGGAGAGGAATCAACTCCCAGATACCTCATCGAGGCCGGAAGAAGAAAGGACTCCGGAAGACCTGGAAGAGTGGGATAGAATGCTGCCACCGGAAAGCGGACCAAGAAAGCAGGAAAGGGTTCCTAGGGTCCAACAAATAACTTCGCAGAGGGCTTCTGCTAGACCGACCGATGATCCAAGAGCAGGATGAAGAATGGAAAGGGGACAACAGATGACACCCAGGAAAGTACCACAAAAGAAGCAATGGGCTGTTGTGGTTGAGGCCTGACCCGAGAAAAGAAGAAAGGAGAGTCTGGGTTCCGAAACAAAAGAGAGAAGAGATCCTGTGGCAGTATCACGACCACCATCTCGTAGGACATGCCAGCAGCAAAGAGACCCTGAGGGAGATATCCACACAGTATTGTTGGAAAGGGATAGGGCAGGATGTCGAGCTGTACGTCCACAAGTGCCTAGACTGCCTGAGGCACAAGGTCCATTCTACACAACCTCCCCCTCCCCTCGAGGAAAACAGCCTGAAGAGCCCTGGACCGACATAGCCCTCGATCTAATGGGACCATACTCCCGACCATCTCAGGGGAAACAGTATATCATTGTGGTCACCGACTAATTTTCAAGGTGGGTGGAGGCTACTGCTGTCAAGAAAGCGGAAGCAAGAGTGATAGTGAACTACCTGGAGAGGAAGACCTTTCCATGGTGGGGGTATCCGAGGACCATCCTCACGGGCAATGGATCCCAGTTCACCGGAAAAGTGTGGAATTTGACATGCTGAAGGTGGAAGATACCCCATACGACTCCAGGATACCATTCCCAGGCAAACCCTACCGAGCGAAGGAATCAGAAGATAAAGAAGGGGTTGCGCTTGAGGGTCGGAAAACAGCACCACATCTGGGAGAAGTATCTGGGAGAAGTATCTGCCCGAAGTGCTATTCACCCTCATGAGAAGAAAGAATGCTGCCACCGGGATGTCACCTAGCGAACTGTTGATTGGTCAAGACCATAAAAGGAATGGAGATGGGAGGAGATAGTTGACGAAAAGCAGAAGACCCCCGAAGATAGGCATGCTGAAGCCAGGGAAGCGCAGAAGCAATTCCAAGAGAACCGATACCCTCCCGGAACAGGAAAAAAGGAGATGCTATACCCAGGGGACACTGCCTTCATTCGAACCCATCCACTGAGTAAGGCCGGAGAGAAATTTTGTGCTGGGTTCGCACCGAAGTGGGAGGGCACTTACTATGTAATCAACAGTCTGGGGGACACTTACGAGGTGGCAGTAACTCCAGGAAGAATGAAAAAGGTTCACTGGTGTGATATGTACAAGGCACCCCCATTCTCAGGAAACCCTTGGGGGAGACGAGCGAGAGAGGAACCTCCACTCAGGAAAAGGAGTTAAAAAGAAGGCAGCAGAAGAAAGTATCGGAGAAAGATGATTCCCAGAAGTGGGACAATCAAAGGTGGATGGCTGAGGACATGGGACAGGAAACAGGAGAGGGGAGAGAGAAAAGAAATCTTCAAACTCCTCAACCAGAAGACAGAATCTGGATGAATAACGGGATAATGAGATAATCACCCAGATATGTAACTCAGAGATCACCCGTGGAAGAGTTGACACTGGACTACCGTAGTCTAACCCCCTCAACAGTAAGCCTGGAAAATAGTGGGTTCCACGAGGATGAATAATGGGGGTTTGGCCCCGCAGAGCAGGAACAAGGAAGGGAAAACGGTGTCGCAATACCCAATGGCCAAAGCGAAGACGGTTATAACAGGGTCTTCAAAAACCTTCTACATATTTGGAACTCTGTGAAACAAATTCCGATTGAAAACTTTGTGACATATGATAGCACAGCCCTGAAGAATGCTCTTAAAAGAAATTAGCCACATGTGAGGCATATTCTCTGCCAATTCCATGTTTTGCAGGCACTCTGGAGATGGCTTTGGACTGGCAAAAATGTCATTGAACAATCAGACAAAAAGGCACTCATTCATTTATACAGGGACGACCTATATTCTTCAAGCACAGGGGACTTTGAGAAATCATTGGACATCTTTAAAAATAACCCTTCTGCCCTCAAAGTACAAAAATGTCCTCCTGCACATAGAAGATCTGGTTTTAAGTAAAGATGAATGAGCTCAAGCCTACAGGTTAAATGTAAAGAACAGAGGCAACAACACCAACAACTACGCTGAAGCTACTTTCAGAATTCTTAAAAACATAATTCTAACAAGACTGAAAGCATACAATCCAGTTGATCTGATGGACTGTTTTTCGGGTAATGGAGAAATATTACGCCAAACGTCTTGCAGAGGTTGCTTTTGGTCGTGTGTGGAAACCCCAACTTCTCTTCCAGAAATGTATCGACAAAGGACAAACTATTTCAGGAATGTGAGATTGAGAAGACTGAGACAGACTACATTGTGCAGTCGGAAACTGACAAAGCTATATATTACTATGTTGATAATGATGTTTGCACTTGTGCTGCCGGAGTGCAGGGAGCATTTTGAAAACACTAAGCAGTTGTGCAACTTAAACATGTGAAACTATTTCCAAATGCTCCTTCACTTACGGGATCTGACAAAAATACCTTTTGTTTATAAGTGTTGGAAATGTCAGCCTGCCACCACAGTTCCTGAATGGAATGATGGACTGAGAACAAACTGTTCATCTAAACTTAGAAAATTCTGCATCACACCATGACATTTCAACGATAACTGAATTACAGAACACAGACATTTCAGAGCCATCATGTTCTCATAGTAGCCAAAATGAATTCCAACAAGAGAGTCAAACTGATGTGGTTTGTACATGGGACATACAAATGGGAAGATTAAAAAATTTACTTCAGGTTCATACTTCTGACACTGCATTATTACATACATCCAAACAATTTCTTGCAATGTGTAGAAAAATCACAACTCCCATGCAACTTTACATATTTTTTAAGCATCTGTCAGGAGAAACACAGGTAGGAGAATTAAAGTTCAGCCCACATCAGTTGTTAGGCGGAAACCTGGAATGACTAGGGGCAGCACGTTGTCCAGCTGGTAGACCACGTATTGGCGAACGACATATTGCTAAAAAACATTTATGTGCTTTGGCTGTGAACATCAGGCAAAACAAACCAAATGCCAAGACTCATGGATCTGGTCACTGATTTTTAATTAACACTCGTCAGTTCCAGATGTTATTGACAATCTATCGCAGGAGACCATACCATGATACAAATATGTTTTCTAGTTTCTTGTGTATATTGTTACACTAAACCAAGATAATTATTTACCCTTTTGCAGTCATATAGGCCTACCTGCCTCTTAACTGTCAACATTTGTGGAGTGGAAAAGCTAAAGGACCTAAGTGCCAAAAATATGTTTTCGCATAAAAGGAAAAAAACAACGCTGCAAGAGCCTATGGACATATGGGGACAGCGATCTTTAAGTCCTCAAAAAATCTGTTTTGTAGATATAGATTAACTTTCAATATTTTTTGCATAGCTGAAACATACACTATAAAACCAATATATTAGCTTAATCAATATTTGAAAACCTTTGGCACTAAATTATATAAGCGCAAATTATTCTAATGGTAAATTCTGCAAACCTGCAATTATCAGTTTCTCAGATATTTTAAATTACTCACCTTCAAGTTTTGGAAACATTAGTGAGATGTTAAACCCCATCATTGTGCAAGACAGTACAATACTGTAGAATTTATAACTTTTACTATGTGCGTATAGAACGTTCTAATTATGTATGTTTCTTCATTATATTTATGGCTGTCACTGTAGGTGTATGTAACTTTCCGTTAATGTATATTTCCCCACGATCGTAATTAATAACACAAAAATTGTACATGATGAGGGAGAAAAATTTGTGTGCAGTTTCTAGTATATATATTCCTAATCTTTGTTCGTCATATCTCCTAAATTTTAGTAGTATAGATATTGTCAGAATACTTTAACATATCTCTTGTTAACTGCCCGAATGTAAACAACTCCAAAGATGGCTTAATGAATGTGTTTAAGGTAAATTTGTTCACTCTAAAGAAGGATTTAATTTAAATGGAACTGTCACTACACTGGACAGTTAAAATTGGTAATCAAAGAGGTAAAACTCCCTTACACGGCTAGAAAAAATCTTATTTTCCTTAAGTTAACCCAGGTAAAAAAATCACACTCACAAGGTCATTGCTTCTCTAATACTTGACTTTGTAGTAATGTGTGAACAGAGTTTTTTTAATTCGAGCTCGATACAACAATAAACTGTCAGTTTTTTGAAAGTCGTTTTCTCAATTTTTGCTCCAAAACAAGATTAGTCAAATTGACAATTATAGTCCGCCTTTCACCTGCAGTTATTTTCCTGGGTCGAAATAGTAGAGTGGTTAATTTAAGGAAGTACATGCATTTAATAATTGTGATTATTTGTGGACGCCAGTAGCTAAACTCCATGCGTATAAAATTAGAGAACATGACATTCTTGAGGGTATGGAACGTTTAACCACTGCAGCTAACGAAGAAGTTATATTTATTAATATGCTTAAGGCACATAGTTGTGCTCAGTTAAATGAAAAGATAAGCTAAAACCAAAAGATTATGTCTAAAATCTGCAAAAAAAATTCAGGGAGTCGTGACTTACTCAAGCCAGAAAACTCGTCTCAGGTAACATCTAGAGCGGAAATTTTTCCATGTGTTCATACTCAGCAGAACATATTTAATGTAATGAAGTATCAAAATGTTTGAAAATACGAACATATTGCCGTATCATAAACGCATTGAATTGTGTGAACATTCGGAACACAAGTAAGTAAATTTTATCACAGTGTATATCATGACAAAAATCGGCTATATAACTCATTAACCTATATACAAGCATATAGAAACAATCGAAACAGATGTGTTAATGTAAGAGAAATGCTTGCATGACAGCACATCCCTTTTCAAACTGCTGTTCAAGTTCGAGGTCAGAACAGTCAGAGAATCGGTTGTATAATCTGACTGTAACATTATTTTCTTGGTATATTCACATTTAACACATGATAAATATAAATCTCAAATGGTAAAAAAATTTATAATAATGTTTTTGCATCGCATACTTACTTTTTAAAAAAATAGCAAAAAGTAGACAGTACACACACTTAGTACTCTAAATATGTACGAAGACTTTATGGACATTAACTTTGCACTGTGAAAATATCCGCGAAGTTGTGTTCCTGAGACATCAAGATATGGACATTCCTCCGTAGGACAATGTTTAATAGGCGTCGTTGCCATGTCGCACATTCAGCCTCTTTCCATAGACGACCGTGGTAAAACATGTCTTGTAACTAGGCTCAGTATGTCATACAATTACATTGTTGTGTGCTGTAGACAGTGACAGTATATGTGTTCCTGTAGATATGTCACAGTCACTGTCCTCGCAGTAATTGTGTGGTTCCAGGTGCAGGCGTTCATCGACAAAAGAATGGGACGTGCTCAAGAGAGACTTGGATAATATGTAGACCACAGTAGTGAGTTGTACACACAGCTGCAGATGACAAAGTCTCTTCGGCATGTCTGCTTCTGTGGCCACACTCAGCTGGCTTCACTGCTGCTGTGCCCCGGGCTGCCTGTGGACACTGCTGACAATCATACAGTCACCATGCTGCACAGAGCGGCATGAGGGGACAGTTACATCTGGTGAAGCTACTGCTGGACTACGGTGCTAATGTCAATATGAGTGGCTGGAATGAAAGGGCACCCCTCATATTTGCAACCGCCTGAAGGTGGTCCAGTGGCTGGTGAAGGCCGGGCAAATACTAGCGCCAAGATCAAAAATACATTGAACGTATTTTTACCCCCTTAATTATCAAATTTCGAAACGTCTTGGAGACCTGTCATAGTAATTTGTACACGTAACCAATTGAAGTAAAAATCACGACGATAGTCAAATGTGTTTCAGTGATACAGACGACTCATAAAAAACATATTTTGTCCCATTTTACAGCTTGGGGTCGAAATGTAAAAAAAATTGTCAGTCTGTCTGTCAGTAAGGAGTCTCTTTTATACATAGAGAGTGCTTATCTCCATAGCAAAATCTGAAACACTTTATTGTTAAACTTACAATGTTACAAACCAATGAAATTTATTATTACAACAATGGAATACAAATAATGAACCATAACACGTAACAATAAAAGCGTTGACTAATTAATAATAATCGTAACCTGATTAACAAAAGGGCGAATATAAAATATTTTGTGATTTTTAGTTATAGTTCTTATAAAATTATTCAGACTTTAAGACACATTCTGGCAAATGGACAATTGTGTGTGTGTATTAGACACTGTGCTACATATAAAAAAAATGAAATAAAAATCTTAGCACATTCAGTGCTGATAAAGTAGACGAAAAATATGGGCTTATGTATTGTTTTAATGTGTGGTTTTAACATTCGTTCTTTGGCCAGTCAATGTAAAATGCATTCATCACTTTTGCCAAAGATGGCAGACAATCTGGCAAAAAGAATTATGTCCCACATCTAATATTTAAAAATTAACATAAAATAAAGCATTTACTGTAATTGGATGCAAATCATACATACATCACAAAAACTGGTATTAATACTCGTGTATAGCTTTCTTTTGCCTGTATTGTTTTTTTTTTTTTTTTTATTTCTTCAGTAATATTTCGCTCCTGCTGTAAATTTACGATTTTGTAACATTCGCAGTTTTGCCAATTATGTGACGATATGTTACAAACAACCGGGTTATAATTAAAGGCTCTTAGACATTGCAATTTTAATGAATTATCTACAAAATACATTACACCTTCAAGTGATTCCTTTAACGGCACAGTGTAACAATATATGCAAAACGTGTGCATACCATCTTCGTAGCCTAATTCAACATTGTAGTAAAAAAATATAGTTACCAAACAGTCAGTAAGGTGAACATATTTCAAACATTTTTGGGGGGAAGGGAGGAGGGAAATGGTTTCAGTTATAGTCCATGATTGTGATAACATCAACATACTACACACATACATCCTATTCACCCTTAATTAAAATGCTAACATGTATGTACACGGACAAAGCTATAACATGTACATATTTTACATTCATACCTTGGAAAATTGCCATGGTAGCTCACCCCCTTGAGTGACAAAGTACGATGCAAACATGTCTCTTACAGCTACTCCTGATGATGGTCTGCCAACACCCGTTGGTGTGATATCTTCTATTTGATCCGTTAACGTATCTTCGAACATGTACCCCTATCTTCTAATTACGAAATTGTGCAGTACACGAGCATCCTTGTTTATGCTTCAGCAAATTCTGGTGCTGTCAGTATAACAGAAAGAAATATTCTCCACTTGTTAGCTAAGATGCCGAATGCACATTTGACATAACGACGACCCCGAAATGACCTGTAAGGCGGGCTGCACACAAGCACGATACGATTTATGTCACGTGATAGGTACGATTATGCGACAGACATTTGTCGAGCTAGTATAAATCATGAACTCTTCGAGTGAAGAAATGATTTCATTGCATACTGGTACAGAAAACGCAAGAGGAGGAGGAGAAGGAAGTACTGGGTGCATCCATACAATGTAAGAAATGCGAGATATAGTTCCGCAGTTGTTGCAAAGATAACTATCACAATATGAAGAGCAGTTAAAAGAGTATTACAGGATCAGATGGTTTTTAATCATTGCTACAACTCGTGTCACACTGCCTTGAAAAGCGTGACACCCACTACAGGTTGTCTATTACTCCATGTGAAAAAAACTGCTTATCACTCTTGAGGTAAGCGAAGGGAATAAAAAACTAATAAAATAAAACTATTTCGAAATACTCCACAGTCGTGACAAATGCGTAAGTAATCTACAAAGGTTTTGAAACAAAAGCATATATTGTAATGCAAACACATTACACGTGTGCCAACCACATCGCTGGGTTAACAACCTCACTCACTGAAGTTACATTTATTACATTTGTCTCGTTATGTGGGAGCAGGGCATTATCCACAGAAACGCACTGGGAAGGCTCCCAGTAGATGATGTACAACACGAAGTACATTATCTGGTTCCATGTTTGTCTGTCTCATCTAACGCACTATTAAACAATGACAATTGACAAGAACAGAGATTTGAAAACTTTTTGACGTCTATTGTCTAGTTTGTTAAAATCAGGTAACAAAGATAAAAAAAACAGCAGATTTGGGCCATTCTTTTTGTTTTTATTACGTCGTTTAGTTTTCACCCATTCAATAAAAGCATTATCAACAGGGTTCTTATTGCCTAATTTGAGATTCTTTTGAGACGTTGATTTTTCAACGATGTCAGATACATCTTGATTTGGCAGTTGATCAGAGGTTATATCCGACACGGGAGTCGGTTGTAACACATCAAAGTTATCAGGTCCTTGTAATGTATGTGCTTCATGTTGTTCAGATTCTACACCATCACTGTCAGATTCTCCCAGCGAAGGTGCAGTAACATTTCCTTAGTTGTATTCCCTTCCAAATACGGGATGAGGAAAGACAAATAAGTAGCCAAGTAATAAGCTTTCTTAGTTTTGCTGCTTGTTCCAGATTTCTGTAGCTTCAAGGATCTGACAAAGGCACATCGGATATTCTTGCACCTCTCACTACAGTTGTTTTCTGTAACACAATAAATTAAGGTTGATTACAATCTCATACAAATATTTTACGTTTTTGTTACAGATATTTAGTAACTGAAAGCAGCTTTCAAGACTTACCGCTGCAATTCTACAGAGGAGCACCCACTGTTAGCATCAATATTAGATCTACTTGTGTAGCTATATGGTCAATATATCAACCATTGTTTATAGCGGAACAGAACGAAGACACGTGGAAAAGTATAGCACAGCGCTATTTGCAGCTGTGGAATATGCCGAACTGTACAGGCTCAATCGATGGCAAACATATCCGAGTGAAATGGTTCACTAATGTGGGATCCACCAACTAAAATTATAAAGGAAATGTTTAATTTGTCCTAATGCCTGTGGCTGATGCGAATGGTGTCTTCACTGCTATAGACATTGAGGACTTCAGGAGAAACAGTGATGGTGCTGTATTCCGCAAGTCGACAGTATGAAAATTGTTACGAAACGGTCAACTGAACTTCCCAAATCCTACTCCATTACCAAGTACTACAGATCTTAAACAATTCCCACATTTCTTGGTCGGTGATGAAACGTTCCCATTGTTACCATACTTCCTGCGACCTTATCCGAAAAAGGTACTCAATGACGCAAAAAAAATTAATTTTCGGCTTTCTAGGGCTAGAAAAAGTGTCGAATGCGCGTATAGAATGTTAACACTTTAATTTAGTGTGTTTGAACAACCCATCTCTTGTGACGAAAAATGTGCAGTGAACATTGTAAAAGTTGCGAGTGTACTTCACAATTTCATTCGCATGCGTGAAGGAAAACTGTATGAAACAACACATTTCGGTGAATGTGATAATGTTCCTGTTGTAGATGATAATGAGCTGTCTAACACTACAACCTCACCAATTGTGCGAATGCGACACAACTAACAAATTACTTTTTACAGCCAGGATTAGCAATTCCTATTCAGTGGAAACGTGCAGGATTGCAGTCAACAGTAATACGATTCTACAAGAAGTGTAGGAAATACATCTTCAATATAATGTGCGTGTTCAGGTTTTTAGGTAATACAGGTTTGACAACACGTTTTAAACCACATTAACACATCGTATTTACATATTACAGACATTTGTTACATTATTTGCCTGATTTGCCATACAACTGGAATAGCAAATAGTTTTATTTTCCGAGTTTTGTTTGCAAAGTCAGCTTGGTGTGGAATCGTATTTCGCAATGTGAACATTAGATACTATCCCACAACTATTTTTCAGTTTCAACAAACCACAAGTTTTTAAAAAATAACACTTTCGTAGCATGCTATTATCATTATTTACATACATCGCAATAAAGTTCGTAGCAAACTTCATGTTCGGAACTGTAATTACATATTATAATTCAAAATTACTAAACTAATTACCATGTTATGAAAGTACAACCATATTGTCGGGATAGATAATTTTCATTCACTACAGGCAAGTCTAGATATGAAAGAATTAACAGAATAACGTTCACATTTTATAGCTATGTTATTTCTTCTGAATTTTCGAACTTATAAATTTTGTAGGTATGTTCTACTTATGGGCAAATTTAAGATTACTTTGTAAAACCAATTTATTTACAAACATATTTTTATAAAATTAAATCAGCTCTTTGGTTTGGAGTTCTGTTGAAACTGTGGTCACATTTATAGCCAATGGAGTGTTACTTGTTTACTTTTTTCTTTTGGACATGTTTTATAAATGGCAATTAAAATTTTTACAAACTATTTCATTCTATAAATTTGTAAATAAAGGAAAAATGTTTACCTGTGTCTTTTACTTCCATAGCAATGGCTTTCCAGGCCATTACTGTCACATCACTTTTCTGGTATTCTTTCAGTTTGTAATTCCACAAGCAGGGTTGCTAATCCACAATATTAATGTAATTTAAAACGATAAGTCCTCAGAACAACCTTTGGCCATGATGTCTCCTTGTCAGTTATCGATCGACAGTGAACCAAGAGACCAGCAGAGCGTGTCTCTTAATACACATGTCATACGATACCTGTCGCCATCGTACTGGTGTGCGCCTGTTATGTCAATCCAGCACATTTTAAACGCACGTAAGCGATAACTATCTCTTACGATAAACATCACGTACCGCTTACAATCTCACGATACGTATCGTATCGAACCGGTGTGCAGCCCGCCATGTTGCACAAATGTTCTTTCATAGAGGGATTTCTTCTCGCACATGGTCGTAATACGTGTTCACTCAGACCGAAAGCTACGTCAGCCACAAACACAAAAGGGACTTCGTCTGCTAGCTGCGCATGTGGCAGTGCTCGCCTGACATGAATATCCAGCTGATTACTAATCAATTTCTGTCCAAACGACGACGATTTGAATATATTGCTACCTCCAGTCCTACCATAAGCACCCACATCGATCACTACAAAACAATATTCATAATCTACAGCTGCCAGTAAGACAATAGAATAAAACTTATAATTGAAGAATTGAGAACCGGTATTGTGAGGACATTAAATTCGTATATTCTTTCCATCAATGGCCCACAAACAATTAGGAAAATCAATATTCTGGAAGAATGTTTCCCTTATGTTCAACCACTTCTCACATGCAGGGGGAGCCATTTACAGGGACTGCAGCTTGTCCCATATTGCAACACACGTTTCTCTCTCAATGTGTCCTACTATACTCCTTCAACTTGAAAATTGTATTCCAAAGTAGAAAACATTGTTCCCTAAATGCAACACCGATGGATTAATGTGTTAGTTCGTAGCAACGTATCTATATCTATAAAAGCGAAATACCACTTACACACTCACAGACTCATCAACGCACAGGTAAAACCACTGGACCTAGAAGAATGAAATAGTGAGGGTACGCAATCAATTAGAAGGGTTGTTCCTAAATTAGAACATTAAGAAGTTTAGAAATGGTGGGGGGAATCTGTTTTAGCCGTTTCCTTATTATGTCACTAACTTGAGAAGGTATCGTAATGCTCTTTACTTTACAAATTTGCTTATTTAAACACCATAAAAATGTAAAAGAGTTTTCTAAATTTGAAAAGTAAGGGGATGAAATGGGGTAGAAAATGTTCTAGCTATGTAAAAAAACACTCAACAATGTCCATATGTTATCGTGGACAAAGTCTCATGGAACATTTAATTTGTTTTACTTCTTTCTCTGACAAAATAAACATTTCTTCCAGAAGGAATCGACTATGATCTTTGAAAATTAGTTCATAACCACTTTCATGCTTTTAGTTTATTCCCGTCATGTAACCAATGTTATGAATCAGTTCAGCGAGCTTGGTGGAGAAGTTCAATTGTAAAACATATAAATTAACGTGCAACATTTATTCCATGCAAGTGGCGAGAGCGCCAAGAAGAAGTATATTTATTTCGATCATTTGTAATTTCTTATCCCTATTATAGACGGTCGACCAATGACAACCAATTTAGATGACAATGTGGCACTTCGAAGCACTGTTATTACAATGACAACCTAATCCATGCATGGAGGAGTAACAACAACAGTGTGTATCAACACCACTACAAAATACTCTTGAGTGTAGTTCTGTGTTTAATGAGGAAACTGTTGTATGCTCGAGGACTTCACAGAAGAGGACCCATGGTAAGGTGGTAGATTCAGCTATGCAAACAATTGCAAATATCCTGACTGAAAGTGTGTCTTTTGCGAAACAAGATATAGAGACTCTGACAAGAATGGGAACAAAGCCTTTTTAATGTCTCTGCTACTGTTGACGGATACACTGTCCCATCATGCCATTCTAGAAGCACGACTAAAAATGGTGGAAGCATTCAACTCTTGTCTTCATCGTGATAATCAATAATCCAACTCTATTTACGGAACTACGTCTTCCGTTACACCCTTTCATCTGACAAGTCCGTTTTATACAGTAACCCCTTCATATTCATTGGACATCATAGACACATCAAATTGTTCATTCTTGGATCTGAACTAAAGACAGATGTTATATTCACTCAAATTTATTGTATTACCTGCCTAAACCAAATGTGTGTTCTAATGCAGGGAAGCTAAAATTCTGAGCATATATTCATCCATGAGCTATATATGTACAGCAGTAACCATGCCATTAGTGTCCATACATTATTCATGCATGTGTATCATACGTTCTAAACTTAGAATGTTTTAAATGGTTAATAATATTTACATAATTCGTATTGTGTTCCAAGTTTAAGTTATTCGGGGCGGTTCGCTTCGCTGAACTTGTAATATTGCAGCATTACAAATATAATATTGTTATTACACTTAATCAAAAAACAATACAACATACTGAAGCTAATATTTCAATGTTGTGATTATTATGTACAAAACTAACGCAATTTTACTGTCATTTACCCCAAACGTAGCTGAACCAACGAAAATATTGCGTGTGTAATACAGCACAATACTCAATAATTTAACACAACCATTTTGTTCGCATAACCACACTTTTACTGTTACAAGACTTTATGTACTGTATGTACTACTTAACTTTCATTCACTATGGAAATACTTGAGTGTACTCACCAATCTTTCACAAGTAGGATTAGATACTCGCATCACAGTGTTTACCTTTATAATTCGATCGGCGGCAAGTGTCAACAGCTAATCAAACGTGCTAATTGATAAATGGTAGTTTGAAAAAAAATGTCTACGGATATTTTCTGCGGTCACTAAATTTCAAATGGAAAACACTAGTCGATAGTCTGGTTGACAGGCTGGAAGCACCCACCACCGACGAAACCTCTTCTTTCTCTGAAGTCTTTTCAAACAGAGCAGCGAAAGGCAACATATTTGGACATCAATCTCTCGACTCCAGAACCTGCGTGTCGTCCTGCACGTAGCGTTTTGTGCAGAATATTGTCCATCCATGTATTTTGATATTGAAATGTATTTTTGTGAATCGTCCGCCGCGTTTTTAATACTCGTCTATTAGTGCCCTTATGGAGGCCGGCATATGTCGTTCGAAACTACATATGAAACTAGTTTCCTGTGAACGAGAAGAGAATGCGATTTAAAATGGTTAGGTGCTTGTGTAACCACTCTACAAAGTTGAACTATTTAAGTAAAGGCGTTCAGGGTCTTGTGAGATAGAGGTCTAAGACCTAAAAAAAAAAAAAAAAAAAAAAGAGAATGGTGGCGGTATAGAAAGTGTATCGGCGAGTGATTGAATTTGCCTGTACGGGTGGTTGCAGGGGGAGTTGGCCGTGGGCCACTGTTTTCTGGTACAGGTGGGGTAAAATTCGTCAGGGTCATAAACCTCCTGCTATACCGGCATCCTCTGGGATCATGTACATTTCTTTTCTACTAAATAGGACAACCAGTATGTATGATCCTTATCCATATTTTGCTGTGCTAGTAGCCGGCAAATAATAGTTAAATTTTATTGGTTTCCTCAGAAATAGTGCAAGTTGAAAAATGCTGATTTTCACAAAAAATTTACTTGTTTTTCTTTAACTACATGCAAGACAGAACCTAAGATATTGAAACCTAAAATTATCTATTTACAAACTTTTACCATAATCCTAACTATTTTATGACATACATCATCAGACATAGTAAAATCTTGTTTTTGCAATGGTATTAATTGCGAAACATTTGTATTTCGCCAGAATTGTTTGGTGGACTACAGAATGTAAATAATTAATTTGACAGGTGAAAATCATAAGTAACGTGAAAATGTTTTGTATGTGTTTGTAGAGTAAGTACATCATTGTGTGTTTATTACTTGGAAGTTCATGAACTTATCACGAACAAATGTTTAAAATCTGGAAACTTAGACTCAGAATACGTCCGCTAGGTGCGCCGGTTTAATTTTAGTTGTAAATAGAGGTATAGTCTAAGAATTGTAGCTAATATTTTATTATCAAAACGACACTCATATTCCTTTCAAATTAAAAAATTAAAAATACAAGAGCATAAACCAGGTTGATGGTGTTCTGCAAGCTTGCAGTTCTGTAATTCGTCTGATTAACGGTCTCTTGCTCCCGCAGTTTTGCGACACAGTCACGACACATCGCAAGTCCGCAAGGAGAAACGGCATGTGTCGGTCGGTCCGTTAAACAAACACAAGTTGACATATCTATGTCGAGAGCAGGTTGCACGTATTCAGAACTGCTCGTTTCTCCAGTAGCAGATATTGTCTCCGCTGAATAACCATGTTCTTGTTCAAGAGATTCCGCAACTTAAGGAAGGCCTTCTTCGCTGTTGCCTGCCCTAATACGGTTTGTTTCGTGAATTTGTGACATCTGGCTCAGCATTATTAGCAAAGAATGCTGCATCGTCGGCGGCAGACTCAGTTGTGTTGACATTTCCTGGCCTAGTGGCAACAATCTCAACATTGTTCCCTGTTGAGATTACTTTCATAGGGCCGACGTTGTTGCCGGCTACCGTGTCGAGAGACTCCTCGACAGGCACTTCGCCAGAAATATGAAGAATTTGCACTTCGTCTTCGTTCCCTAACTGCCTTTCTGCCGACAGGGCAAGACTGCATAGGATGCGAATGAAATCTCTCACCGTTGCCCTTTTCTGCTGTAAGTAGTTTTGTACTGGGTTTATTTAGTCCTGTAAAACATCGTGTCTTCTTATTTGTTGCGAGGTAGGAAAATGATGAGTAGTTGCTGATACGCTGTCTTCTACCCGTTGTTAGTTTTAAATCTTACCTGCAATAAATAATAGTTAATATCTTTCATAATCTTTATTTCCTAAAAAATTATTATCAGTGCAAGAAATTTAACACCCACTTATCCTTAAATTTAACTCGAAACCAATAGTTAGTTATGCAAATTTAAAATAGTTTACAGTTTTTCACCATGGAAAAGAAAATCTACGAGACCACCAAAATAATTATTTGTTTTTCTTAATACCTCAAACTAAATCTACGGTACCCGAGGGTATTATGGCCCGGCTGGCAATATGGCCCACTAGTTACTGCGAACGTAGTTTGCGTAGCAGGCGCGAGATGGCAGGCACAAGTTTATTCGGGAGGTACGCAAGGGAGCAATGAGGTGGTAGATGGCACCAGCAGTTACGCTTCGTCGTGTTGAGGCGCCATTGTTCGACTTTTCTTCGTCGCGAGAATAAAGCTTCATATATTTCGTATGGTAAGTAATATTATAATTGTGAATACAATTAACATATCATACTGAATTGTTTTTTGTAATTGTTCAAAATTTGATGCAGAATCTAATGGATGTATAGTTATTTGTGTATATGTTAAATGTTTATTACTGTTAAGCATGTTTCTCGAAAGCACCACTGTCGGGAATATGGACCAAGTGGGTGGGCCATATTACCTACACATGGGTCATATTACCCGCACTGTATAAAACGTTCGTATGGTTATAAAACGATTCCTTTGGGATCCAGTTGTCAAAGGAATATTATGCAAAACTATAAAAAAACAATCACTTTGTAACATCTGTGATAATACAATCTAAAATGTCAAAGTTTAACAAAATATGATTTTGGTAAGAGGGCTTGGAAGGGTTTTCTTTGATAAATTTACAAGAAACAATGTACAGTTTGTGCATGGCGTTATTCTCAAGCAGCAAGCATTTATATAAATATATATATGCAGCAAGCATATGTATATATAATTATTTGTAAACATTACGAATGTTGCTTTTGCATATTTACTGAAAATAATATTATGTAATTTTTTTACGTTTAATAAAAAAACTGAAACAGTTGACCAAAAATTGTTTAATGACATGAACATATATAGATAAATATTTTATTTAGAATAATTTGAAAATATCTTACGTTTCAAAATATAGATGAAATGAAATAAACCCATGTTTCATGCACCAAATATTTTATTAAATAAATTAAGAAATATATGCTGGCTGTACAGGCTGTATTCTCATACTGTATTAACCACTTCTATAATGCAATTTTCTCATTCATTTCAGATTTCATCACGGCCAAACGAAAAGACGAAACGAAGAAGCGAGAATTGTGGACACAAGAAGCCCTTTCCAAGGCTACCCTTGTGGTGAATGAGAAGGGACTTCCTGTTCGTGAAGCATGTTGCAGGTATGGTGTACCCAGGCGAACCCTTCGTCGGTACCTTTGTGATAAAAGTAATGTAAAAGCAAAATTGGGTTGTAAGACAACACTTTCAGCAGAACAAGAACAAGAATTGTGTGTGCGTATATTTCGTTTATGCGTTGTCGGGTACCCATTAACTTCAAAGGTGCTTCAGCTCAATGTTTCTCGTTACTGCAGTGATAATAGCATACCAAACAAGTTCGTTCAAGGGAAAGCTGGTCGCTGGTGGTTGGAAGGTTTTCTAAGAAGGAATCTTTAAGTTGTAAAAAGGAATGCACAGAGACTGAATCCTACACGTGCAGCAAAATTGAATAAGTTTATTGTAACCGATCACTTTGATAAACTTAAAAAAATACTTCTTGACAATAATTTAATCGACTTTCCTGAGAAAATGTATAATGTGGATGAAAAAGGGTGCAGATTGCAACTTCATAAGGAACCAACTGTGTTTGCTAAAAAGGGGGTAAAGCGCGTCCATGTTGTTGCTAAAGAGCATGACGAGAGCATCTCAGTTGTAGCATGTGGTAATGCTACAGGGTATGTCATTCCACCAATGCTCCTATTCAAAGGATCCAGAAGAAACCCCGCTTGGGAAAAAAATCTCCCAACTGGTGCAAATATTAGGATGACATCTAAAGGAAGCATGACAGCTGATGCGTTTGTCGACTTTTTGGAACATTTCAACCGATTCAAACCTGGTGGGAAATGTCTGCTTATATTTGATGGTGCCAAGTCTCAACGGATTATCAAATTTGTGAAGTCGCAGAAAAGAACAATATTCTTTTGTATTGCTTGCCATCGAACACAACGCACGAATTGCAACCATTCGATAAAGGCTGCTTCCGAAGCTTTGAAATTTACTGGGATCAACATGCACTACTCTATTTTGATGTTCATAAAGAAGTAAACGACATTTCAAAGCTTAATTTCGGAGACGTTTTCACGCCCACTTGGGAGAAATCATTGTCTCAGGGAAATGTGAAAAGTGGTTTCAAGGCAACGGGCATATATCCCTTCAACCCTCTGATAATCCCTGAAGAAGCCTTTGCTCCAAGCACAGCAACTGAACTGCCTATACCCGAGCCAGCCACCGATGAATAAATGCCTCCCGAGTCAACAGACCCAACACCAAGCACCTCAGGCTTGCCTCAACTACCACTCTTCCGAAGTCGGCCAGTGACAGTGGCATCCACATCCTGGAAACGTCCTCACACTCCAGCGACATCATCAACTGACTCTGATGTAACATCTCCTTCAGCCAATGCTCCAGATTCGTCAACAATGAAATGACACAAACACCAGAATCGTCAATTCACAGCTCCTTTCATGAACTGTTTCCAACACCACTGAAAAAAAAAGAAAACAACCTGTAACAGGAAACCTGCCATTAACTCACGTGGGCTGTTGTTGAACAAAGAACTCTTCCAGGATATCGAAACCAGCAAGCACGAATTGATATTAGCTCGGTAACTCAGTTCCGGATTCCCTAGCATAAAAATATACATATGTGTGTAAATTGCATAATAATTTATTATGGACTAAAACTACATAATTACGTTGAAGCAGTTCAGAAAATCCAGGAAAATACACAAACAGTTACCATATATTTAAACCGCAATCTAAGGGCAAGCCAAAACAGGATAAAGAAATTCGAGCAGAAATAGTAACCACTAGAGTATACATTACTATCAAAACACTTACCGGTAAAAAGCAAAGCCAAAAAAATTGAGAAAATCAATTGTATAACTGACCAAATTACTGAAGACTGCGAAAAACTATTTTATGAGTTATAAGATTAAAACAATTCAGTGTAGAGTTAATTGCTTAGTGTCAGGTCAAGACAAAAATAACAGATTAAATGTCAGAATATTCATGGCGCCGAGCCGGTCGAACATGAATACTGTTCCGGTAAAAAATAAATTTATTTTCAACAACAAATGTGGTAAATGCAATAAAGTGGTAAAAACTGTGTGTTTCGTGACTTTTGCGATATATGACGCTAGATGGAGTAGAAATGGAATGCAAGGTACCAGGCAATCCATGGAACAATTAGGACGGCGGTTGGTACAAGCAGACAAGGAATATGTATTCGAAGAGTATAATGGTGGAAAGAAAGGGCACCGAATGGAGAGAATTATTTAGGTATCTTGGGAAGCTTAGAGGCAAAAGATAAATGGTCCTAACTTCGAGAGGAACTGAATGGTGCCGCATATGACAGAGAAAAGGCTAAACAGCTACAGGCACAACACATGTCAGTGTATGAGGTAAGGGACAATTGGATTAGATCATCTGAAGGAGTCAAGGGCGTTAATAGAATGTTTTTTGTGCGAAAGATTGTAGTACAGAATTGGTACTTAAGAAATTGAGGAGCAATAAGGAAGTGCGGCCAGATGGATAGGAAATGGTGCTTTCAAGTTTAGAGGGAAGGAGTTGGTAAGATTTTTAGAAGTGTTTGGTAGGTCTCTGGAGGAGTGTAGGTTACCGTTATAATAGAAGCCGGCATTTGTGGTTCCAGTGTATAAGCGTGATGAGGATAGAGGGAGGCCAGGTAGTTACAGGCCAGCGAGTCTCACATCGAATACAGGGCAGGTGATGGAGAGATTGGTGGTACAATGTGTGGTACATATGAACAACATCAAATGAATACAAGAGTGCCAACATGATTTTAGAAAGGGATATTCATGTGAGAATCAGTTGGAGGGCTTGTTGGAGGATCTTGTTCAGGCAGTTGAAGTGAAGCAGGTTGATTCATAGAAATCGAGAAGGCCTTAGGTAAAACTCCCCATGGAATTTTGATGTGAAAAGTTGATGGACTTCTGGATGACAAGCCGGTGGTTGACTGAATTGGGGACTTTGCAATGGACGAAGTCAGAGAGTGAAAGTGGCGAGCAATATCAGAGAAAGGTAGAGGCTACATCAGGAGTGCCGCAAGGAAGCGTTATTCAATACAATGGTGAATGACATGGAATTAAGGATTGCATAAAAAAATTATTTGCGAATGACAGTGTACTGTATACAAAGATGGGCAGTGGAAACAACTTGCAGGTATACATTAATAGGCTGTGGTCTTGGACCGAGGAGAAAAGGATGAAACTTAATGTAGGTACAACATAGTTAGTGAGGTTTACTAAGAAGAGAGTGGTGAGTAGAGAGGTATACAAATGGGATGGACAGGAGATAGAGAACGCCTTTAAGGTTGTGATAAAGGCGGATCTAAGGTTGTGATAAAGGCGGATCTAAGGTTGTGATAAAGGCGGATCTAAGGTTGTGATAAAGGCGGATCTAAGGTTGTGATAAAGGCGGATCTAAGGTTGTGATAAAGGCGGATCTAAGGTTGTGATAAAGGCGGA
>PNEQ01036398.1:0-39844 GCA_003012365.1 Medauroidea extradentata | reverse complement strand
CAGTTTCTTACAAAAGGCGGTTATTTACTAAGCACAAATAAACCCGTCAGCTGTCCGGCGTTACCATGTCTGAGCGTGAGTTTAAAAAAAGGAAAAAAAAAAAAAAAGGTAATGATGAAACGTTCGTTGCCAACTGCCCTACAACTAACGCCTTCCTCGGGCCAGCGCCCGGCACAAGCCATTCTCACACCCCTCCTCCTCGGGCCAGCGCCCGGCCTCAACTGTTCTATAACACGCGACCGCCTCGGGCCAGCGCCCGGCACAAACTGTCCTCTCACGGCAACGGACATGGCAACAAATAGCGCACACAGCGGAGTGATACAACAGTATCCAAACTTCAACAAAACCCGCAAAATGACACTTAAAACACATAACAAAGGATTCCAAAATTTCCGTTTATAGGTTTTACATTGAAATAAAATGATTTATCCACACGAATATAATAATTGGGGACAAAAAGTGCGCAACAGTGGAACTACTTTCGCGGCGCAATACCCTAAGCAACCCCCTGTGATGGCTGACCTACGTGCGTCAATAACCTACGTCATGTAGAGAATTCTATGAAGCAAGCAATCAACCACAACGTCGGCGCCAGAAATCCTACAGCCTGGAGAAGCTTGCAACACCTGAAGTTACTCACTTCACCAGGGAAAATTTAATAATAAGCTAAAATTGCCAAAACTCAAAAATTGGTCAAAATACAAGAAAAAGTTATACTAACAAAAATAATTAAAATTTTACTGTGGTCAATTTGAAATCAAACAAACCAGGAAAATAATCAAATGACTCTACTTTAAAATTCCTTGACTATATTTATATTTAAATTTTGAAAAGATGAATTTAAATTAACATGTCCCCAATTACTAGGTTATTGAATTCTGTTGCATCACACCGGACACCTGACAAACTCACCCTGAAAATGGCATATAGCCTGTTAAGAAAGATTTACATATACATTTAAATAAGAGAATAAAAACACCTTTTAAAGATTTAACCAAGATGGGGAAGTGGCTGAACATTTCACAATACAAATCCCAGCGACTTGGAAGTAGGAAAAGGATATAAACTTTTGGAGTGTGACAGCAAGTGTTGCAAGATAAATAACATTTAATTATAAAATTTTGTACAGTTATTACCAGGAGTACACACAGGATTTCATTATGATTAGAGGACAAAAAGAGGCGACAACACCAAATCAAGAGATCAAACCAAAATCAAAATAACCTAAATACTAATCATAATAAACAAGTAAACACACCCTTTACATTAAACCCTCATCCACCATTCCCCTGTATACACCCCTACTTGTAACATTTTTTTCTCACTGATGCCCTCAAAAGTTAAATTTCATTTGCCATTCATTTTGAATGTACCTAACCCAAAGTAACTACCGTAGTAGATTTGTAGCATTGTTCAATTTAAAATCATATACAATTACATGTAAAAATGGTGCTAATGAGAAGATTTTTCTTGATATATAGCTAATTTCTTATTGGCAATTCTCTTGGTCACATTAACATTCTGAAGCAATGCATTTTGTAACCTGTTCAAACATTTGAAATCTTAAAGATTCCATTTGAGTTCCAAGTTTTCTAAGATTTGAACACTTAAAAATTTTACACACAATACAAAACAGTTCTGATTTCTACTCAGAGAGAACTATAAACTATTGACTGCATCTATGACAATGCTCACAGGTTATGGCTGTGATTTGTGGGAAAAGTTCTCATAACATGTTGGGTATGTTTCTGGACATGTGTGTGTGTTAAACTCTCACTTCAAAATAACTAGCAGCAAAACACAACTTTGGTAAAGAACAATATGGCATAGGTTTCAAGCATGGTGCCAAGGAATCAAACAAGTCACACGACATGGGTACGAGACCTGAACAGATACTTCAATCAGCTCGTGCATACAACTATGGTTTGGTTACAGAGCACTGGAAGCATCCGTGGCAGCATGGGTACAATTGTCAAACAACAGTGGGGTTTTCTTCTCATGGTGGAACAGAAGTACAAAATGTGTGTCAGCCTGGGGTATACCTGGAGGACATGGTACAGTTTTTAATCAATTATCCTTGCGAGAAATTTTGGGTCTAAGCTCGTGATTAGTGCTCAGCTATCTTTTATGTGAACTTGGAATTGAGTCAGGAGCCTGTGTTGGAATAGATAGATGACAATTTGAACACATGTTGCTTAGAAACTTACAAGGGTGTAGTTATAACTGTTTCGTATAACATAAATACTGTCATGTTATGTGATGGTACGTACACATTGTAGCTTCTGTGTTTCCAGCAAATGTAAACAATAAAACCCTTTTTTGTTTCACTGTATTACACATAACACTAAAGACGTCCTGCCTGTGCCTCTGCATACAAGTACCCCCTTCCCCCTTACTTGTCATGTGTGTTGCATACCTCTCAGTGATAAAGCACAAAGCTGACCCATTTCCCTTCAATCGCCAAGCACTTAACAGTGCCCAACAGGAAGTGAAGCAAGGGCTAGCTAGTTGAGGCGGTAGAGCTGAGACTTGGTGGTGCCCCTGTTTATCACAGAGTGTGAAACGGCAACACATGTCCTGATAAACATATTTTAGGGAGACGAGCGTGCTAAAGGATAACAATGGGCACACTGGGGTGCGTCAAAGTTGTACATCGCTAGTGTTCCTCGGAAGCATGTCTTCAGGTAAACATTACACGGGTTGCCTAACTGTCAGCATTGCCACAATGCTTCGACTTTTGAGTGCTTGTATCTCAGAAACTGTTTGTCTGAACGTATTCAGACAAGTACACCTTTTTTTGTTCCTTATGTCATTCCAGTTCCTTATCCACGAAGGTGGGCTGCTACAGGCATACATGTACTGAAATACATGCAGAATAACCGAGGCTACCCCAGGTTTCCAACTCATGGGATGGGATGATATTCACACTTTAATCTCCAAATACGTGTCATCATGCATCTGAATTGAATCTGGAATTTCAGCACTCAATTCGTAGTGGTTGTTGAATTATTGACAACATGTTCATTAACACTTTCACTGTGGTATTACGCCCATACTATTGACAATAGCGGCGTAGTTCCAGCACTCAATATTCTTGATTTAGGTCTGGTTACCAGTACCTGCGAGTTTTTCCGTGATTTACATTCCATCCTGTATAATCTGGTAAACACAAATGATGAGGATATGTAATTAATAAAACAATAAAAAATTATCAACACCAAAAAAATAAGATTTGTTTGAAGTGTGAGAGATTTTGGCCAGCGCTTAACAGCGAGGACTTTAGCGCTGGTAAGAGATGACACGATGTGAGAATGGAACAATGTCCGAATGAATGGGCGGGGGAAACGGGAGATCCCGAGAAAACCCGCAGACCAGTGGCATCGTCCAGCACGATTCACACAAGCGAAAATCCGGGGACCGACCCCGCCGGGAATCGAACCCGGATTGCCTTGGTGGGAGGCGAGAGGTCTGACCTCTCGGCTATCGCGGCCCCTCAAGATTTGTTTGAAGTAAATAAACTCAAACTGTTACTAAGGTTCAAAATAATAACACTTTTCTAGAAAAATAAAATTAATATGAATATCTAAATATGAAAAAATATGCAACATAAAAGTACAAATAATATAATTGAGCAGCAGCAACTGCTGCTACCGATTAAAATATTAAATAAAACTGTAAAGTACTACAAATAAAATAAAAATCACCCATTAATATTTTTTAAATTTTATACTACAAAAATTTTGGTGCAATCAGTACAACTCCACTCTCTTTATTCAACTAGTCATTGAAATACAGTATACTTATTATTGAAAACAATCAACACAACTTACCTCAACTCCATTTTCCATTTCTAACCAACCACTGAAAATATTCTCAAAAACATTTCTGAGCAGTCAACACAACTTACCACAACTCCGTTCTCTTTATCTAACTGGTCACTGAAAATATTCTCAAAAACATTTTTGAACAATTGACAACTTACCTCAACATCATTCTCTTTATCTAACTGATCATTGAAAATATTCTCGAAAACATTCTGAACAAGAGGTGTGACTGTGGTTTTAGTGGATGCTTTTGGTTTCGCTTTTGACCTATATTTTCTAATCATTTCATCAGCAGCATTGTCCTGTGTTCGTCTGTAACAAAATTTCATGACTCCTCAAACAACTGAAATAGTTGCAATAATACATAAAAATTTAACTTACAAAAATGAAAGAAAAAAAGCATAACTGCATGTGCCAAAAACTGATAAAGACAGATGAACTTTTGCAGCAAAAACCAATTCAACTCAAATATATTTGGTTTAGTAGTATGAAAATTAAAATTAAATTCACCTACGTGTTTAACCACCACACGATTCTCAGTTATTTTCAACACATCACAAATTCCAACTCCCCCGTTCCACAGTGTTCCACAGAAACTATACAGCATAATCTTAGACGTGCAGAGAAATAGGGTAATTCATTTCCGAATAAAACACACCCGGGATATTATTTTATTCAGTTCTGGTTTATTAATATAATGACTAATGACATTTGAGGTAAAGAAACTACATACTGTAATACAGTGCTAGTTCAAGAGAATAATGTATAGTGATAATTGGAAGTTATTTCTGTTGTTCCTGTATTTTGGTACTGTATGTACGAGCTCCTTACACGAATAATACATACACTAGATACTACCAATAATGATTTTTTAATAATTAGTACTGATCATTGCCAACACATACAACATATTATAGCAAAAATTTATTAGCTGGAAGTAGTAGTACAGTGGTATGGTGTGTATAGGCATAACAAGTAAATATAACATGTATGTAATGAGTGTACGTGTGGCCAAGAAAGGTATAATTACAAAATATGATACTTATGAACAACAACGAAACAAACAATGTCGGACAGTATGGGTTCAGTCCATTACCAATAATACAACAGTTGATATTTTTAGTGTTACATCTCTCGGACACCACTATATTGCTTGACTATATTTCCGAAGAATACCACGATTACTCTTTATAATGAACAGGATGAAGATTGATTGGTAACCACCACTTTATAAGACAACATACTTTATTCGCCAACGTCGTACAACAACTCACATCTCACTTCCGGTTCACATACATCTCCCAGAGTTGCTAACCTCGGCTTCTTAAATTACCTATAATACATCTCCCTTTTCTAGATCTATCACATTTCCTGGAGTGTCATTCCATAGCATTATTTAAAAAAAATTTTTTTACACAGGCTGCAAAGATTACAAGTATACTTATACTGACTCGCATAGAATTTGCTGACGTAATTTCAGTATTTCACCTATGTATTTAGTTACACTTGCTCTCGAAGCACATCTACTCTAGAATCTTAATTTTACATACTATGATTAACATTCATAAGGTTTGCTGATCATGAAACAATCCTAAACCTAATGACATACTTCAACTTACACTCCTATTCAACTCTAACTTTTATTACACTTCAATTTCCATTATCATAGGTTTCATAATCTCTTAGATGACTAGGTTTATTACAAACTCGTCCACTACGGGTTACGAAAGCAGTCTCAGTGGGGTTCATGATTGCTTTATTTGATCTAATCTCTAGATTCTGTTTCTGTAGGTCAGCCTGCAACTTGGTTTGAATGTACTCCTGACTTTGGTGATCCCAACCATTGAATTCTTCCCCATTGCCTTCCTTGCTACTTTACTCTAGATCATACTCTTCTGCTAACACCATGGGTTTACTCCCACCTTCATAATCCCCAATACCTTTATGTAGGTGTAATCTATTCCTCTCTATGACCCTTCCTTCCTCTGTCCTCACCCTGTAAGAACGTGGACGTTGAGGTACTGTTCCAATTACTATTCCTGTCCTACCAGGCTCACCTTCTTGTGTCCTGTATACAACTTTCTCTCCTGGCTGAATTGCCTTCAAACATCTCTTGCCCCTGTTATAATAGTACTGCTGTTTATTTTGTCTCTCTTTCAGCCTAGCTCTATCCAGTGGTTATAGTGTATTTTATTTAACATTTCTTTCCTCAAGACTTTCGGGACTACCACGTGCTCCCCTTTGAAAACTATGTCCTCCACAGTATACAATTCACCCTGTACTTTGTAATATGGCCTTACCAGCTCTGGGCATTCTGCTATACTTTGTGGCCACCCTTCCTTTAACACCTTATTTACATCACTTAGTTCTTTGTCGCTGTTTGTTTCCTTTCCAAATTCACTAAGCCTATCATGTGAAACTGGTAGTTTCTCTATAACTATTGCCACATGGGCTTCAACATGTTGTCCTATGTTTAAGTCACTGTCTTTGGTGATACTTAGTCGTGACAGTGCATCTGCAATAATTAGTTGTTTCCCTGGCACATATTTCAAAGTGAAGCTGTACGGTTGCAATCTCAACCTCATCCTTTGTAGCCTTAAGGGACAATCACTCAGAGGTTTTTTAAAAATTGCCAGAAGTGGCAAATGATCAGTTTTTACTGTGAACTGTGACTCATGCAGATACTGTTGGTATTTTTCACACCCATACAATATTGCCAGTGTTTCATTTTCTATTTGAGCATAATTTTGCTCCGCCTGGTTCAGTGACTTGTTGGCGTACACGACAGGTAGGTTGTTTTGCAAAAGTACAGCTCCACGACTGTGACATGATGCATCTACTGATACGACAATTGGTTTATCTTTATCAAAGTACTGTAGGACTGGTTTACTAATTAAGGTTTGTTTTATATCACTAAAAGCTTTGTCATGTTTGTCCGACCACTGCCAAATTGCACCTTTCTTAGTTAGTTCCCTGAGCGGATAGTCTATCTCTGCACATTGTGGTATGAATTTTGAAACGTATGTTATCATGCCTAAAAATGTCAGCAATTCTTTTCTGTTGGCAGGTTTAGGCATCTCTGCTATTGACTTAATTTTGTCGTCATCTGGGCTTATGCCTTGTGGACCCAGCTTGTGTCCCACATACTTAACCTCACTAACACTTACATTACTTTTTGCTTCGTTGAATTTCACACCATGGTCTCTAGCTCTCTATAATACCTGATGTAACCACTAATCATGTTCTATCTGGTTGTGACCCCATATTATTAAATCATCTATGTATACTGCTACCCCAGGAAAGTCAGAAAAGATCTGTGAGAAACATTTATGAAAGACTTCTAGAGCAGAGCACAGTCCATAGGGCATTCGAGTGAACATGTATCTGCCAAAAATGGTACTGAATGTAGTTAGCATCTGGCTTTTCTCATCCAGCTTTACTTGCCAGAACCCCCTAAACGCATCTAATGTTGTGAAAAACTTGGCACCCTTCATCCGAGACACTACTTCGTCAAAGGTTGGCAGGGGGTAATATTCCCTCTGTATTCCTTTATTTAAATTATGAGGATCTAAACATATTCTGATGCTATTATCTGGTTTTCTGACTATTACTAGTGAACTAACCCATGGTGTTGGTTCCTCAACCGGTTTTACAATTCCATATTTTTCCAACTTATCTAATTCATCCCTCAGGGGTTCAATAAGATGAAATGGTATTTTCTTTGTTTTAGATACTTGTGGTTGTGTACCCTCTTTCAGAGTTATGCTGTGTGTGTAGCTGAGCTCTCCGATACCGTCAAATAAATCTTTGAAATCCCTCATTAATTTCGTAACCTCTGCTCTGGAGCGGTCTTCGTCCATGTTATTGTTCTCTGTTTTGTTTACTATTTCTACCCTCTTAACTAACTCATACGTTTCAACTGTTGGTAAGCACAAGACTGAAGGTGTATTCTTACCTTCCTGTACCACTTGAAACTCTACTACTCCTATATTTCCTCCTTTAAATGTGCACCCATTTACCCTTAATCATTACTTTCTCTAACCAATCTGACCTATCATTAGCTGATATCTCATTTATTTTTCCTAACATGAACAGGTTTTCAGTGGGAATATTCGCTAAAGCACTCCTTTGATCCTCAACCCTGGTTGAGTTTACAGTCGTACACAAAACACTGTCTTTCATGAGTATATGATTTGTATTCACTTCCTCTGCAGGATAGTCTATTTGATGAACATGTCTTACATTGCTCCTACAACACCTTGCATAATGACCAACTTTGGAACACTTCATAGAAGTTTGATTATAGGCTGGACATACCTTTGGATTATGGCTTTTACCACACCTGGTACACTGCTTATTGTTGTCTTCTTTCCGTGGTCCTCTCTGGTAATCTTGCCTTGGTGACCCTGCATGTGTCCTCGAGTCTTGCTGCCAGTGTTGCGGAGGTCTCTCTTGCTGTGTTCGAGCGCACTGTTGTCAGTCTTGTTTTTTCTGTGTGCCGTCTTTCTCCCATTTCTTCTTCTCTTGATGTTGCCCTG
The DNA here is from genome assembly GCA_003012365.1 of Medauroidea extradentata. Classification (NCBI taxonomy): domain Eukaryota; kingdom Metazoa; phylum Arthropoda; class Insecta; order Phasmatodea; family Phasmatidae; genus Medauroidea; species Medauroidea extradentata. The sequence goes on along the minus strand of PNEQ01036398.1, from coordinate 31,482 downwards.
TTGCTTTCTTGTCACTCTGACATTTGTAACCATTACCTACTGCGTTTACACATGCCACCTTGTCACCTACCGCCTTCAGTTGTATTTTATTAAGTTCAGCATTTTTACAAATTTGCAAACACTTTTCCAGGGTTAACTTGTCCGTATTTAGCAGTTTTGTTCTGACCTCACTGTCCTGTAATCCACTTATTATTCTGTCTGTTATTAACCCATCTCGCATTTCACCAAATTCACAGCTCTGAGACAATTTCCGTAACTCTGTTACATAGCTATCTACAGTTTCTCCCTCTTTCTGGGCTCTTGAAAAAAATATGTGACGTTCTACACTTACATTTGTTCGTGGTGTGCAATATTCTTCTAATGCTTGTAACACTTTCTGCGGGGTTTTTTTTTGTCTGCGCTCAGATCAAACGTATTAAAATTTCTAAACCCTCTTCTCCGACTATCGTCTACAGTATTGCTGTTTGCATCTCTTGCGATTGTTTCACACCTCCCGACGCAAGCATGTACAACTCATATTTTTGTTTAAACTTGCGGTAGTTCTCAGCCACATTGCCGGTAAAAAGTAGCAGTCCCGGCTGTTTTAAGTTATTCATGTTCCCTTTGTTCTCTTTTCTTCACGGAGTTACCTGCTTTTCTTCATTTCTTCCCGCACTGCATTGTGCCTTCTTATGTCTGGACCTCGTGGCTCGTCTACTGGTGTCGATTTTCCGCTCGTTCTTTACCAGACTGCGCCATGTTATATCTCTCGGACACCACTATATTGCTTGACTATATTTCCGAAGAATATCATGATTACTCTTCATAATGAACAGGATGAAGACTGATTGGTAACCACCACTTTATACGACAACATACTTTATTCGCCAACGTCGTACAACAACTCACATCTCACTTCCGCTTCACATACATCTCCCAGAGTTGCCAACCTCGGCTTCTTAAATTACCTATATTACAGTTAGCATCCTTTAATAACAGTAATCGTATTTTTTTTAATTAAAAGCAGCATTAGAGAAATAATAATTTAAAGTAAGAAAATGAAGTGCTGTGAAAAAAGAAAATATTTCCCATATCTTTTGCAGCTGTTAGGGCACAAAAGAAGTGTGTGTGTGTGTATATATATATATATATATATATATATATATAATTAGCGGTTATCTGTCTCCACATCCTAACAAATAATTTAATTGTTTAAATCTGGCCTATGTTGTTCTAAATACTGGAAGTAAAGTAAAATACATGTTGACTGAGAGTTAGTGCACTGTCAGTTATGCTACAAGTAACGGTCAAAAACATAAAATTTGGAAAGGCCAGTTCCACTGTTAATTAGTTGAAACATTTTCTATTCTTACAAATATAAGTTCCTCACATACACCCTGGTATTTAATAAAATAATAGTATGTTTCTTTTCTTTCCTCGGCTAAAAATTCACGTCAAAATGGAATATCAGATAATTTGAACAAACTCTGGATCACCAAATAGGTTACTATAAGTCAAATCATTATTGATAAAATACTTACCAAAACAATAACCTTCACCAATTACATCAGGAAAATTAAGGATGTTAAGGAAAAATAAGACCAAATATATTTACTTCTTCCTAAAAATTTGGGAATTAGTAGCAAACTTGCAACTGCAAGATGTTGGGTTATAAAATAGTGGCGGTTTGTCATTGTAGGTCTTCTATCTTGTGCACAGAAAGGTAAATTAAAACTACTAATAAAGTAAACTGCCTGTGTGCTTCAAGAAATAAACTGCCACATTTTTTAGTACTTTTAAACTTTACAGTAAAGAAAAGCACTATTTTAATTACTGTGGTTTTAAAAGCGATAATAGAATTGCAGATAAATAGGCTGCCTATTGCCTCAGCAGTTGAAGCTGACCTAACCTCAAAATCAAAATCCGTCCCTCGCGGCCATTTGGAAAGATTTCACAACCGTTACAAAAACTGTAGTCTTGGGTTGATTACAAAAACCAACTCACTATATAAATAAAAAATATAACTACTGCGGAATTTTAAAAAACACTAAAACAAAAAAAATTAACACACAAACACCAAATTTGGATGGGATCCTAACCTACCTGGTCACAAAAACTCACCTTTATGCCAAATCAACCAGGGGCGTTTCTTACTAACCCTACTGGTTACCTCAAGTTACATCAATAAACATAATAAAGATAATTAGATAAAATTAATTTCCTATTTCTCACCTGAGAAACACAAAAATAAGAAAAAAATATCTGAAAAATACCAATACTAGTAACCAAAAATTCTAACAAACTAAGTATGATGGTGAAATGCTAAAATATAAATAATACATATAGTAGAAAATAACTGATACCACAAATAATGATTTTTTACTCATTAGTATAGCGCCAACACACAATGTATAACAAATTATAATTAGCTGGAAAAAAAGAAACAAATATTCTAGGATAAAATTAGGTGGGGATGAAAATTTGACATGCTGATGTGATAAGCATCAATTTCCCAAAATTTAGTACAGTTTCTCATAATTTGTAACTACAGCTAACTCCAAATAATCTATGCTAATAGAAGGGACCATGCTGCAGGTCAGTGTTGGGTAAACTTAAATTGTTGAACAATTAAAAATTAATTACCGTATTTGTGAAAACAAAAAAATGACAATGAATTACAATTAATAAATTGCAGTAGTACCCGACCATTGTTTACCTAACAATTGGTTTTATCCTACGCCCCATAACAGAGAGATTACATATCAATCAGCAAGACCAACTTAAGTTGTTAGCAAGTATGAATTCTATTTTTTTGTTACTCCTGACCAATACCTGTTTTGTTGTAAAACCGGATATAGTTTAATAATTAATACATTATTTTTAAACCACCAACATTCTGAAAGCTCGTTTATGCCAGGTAAGTAATATGTCAATGTATTACAAAAATGGCTAAGGATACTGCTTTACTAAAACATATTCCCGGTAGCAATGACATCTTCAACACAAATGTTTTGTTACTATTGATCTAGATTGTCACAAAATATGCATTATACAATAGTAATGGTTAGATTAAACACCTTTACAAACCCTACAAATATTCAGAATGAAGTCAGTCACATATTGGTTATCACAATTCTGTGACGAGTAGTACTGTATATAACATGATGCTACCTAAAATAACTGTTGGTTCAGACTAGGCTATTTCATCAGCTTTAGTCGCAATTAATGAACATTTTGCAACAAACTCTAATTTAATTAAATGCCACTAAGCTTAGAGCCAGAGTATAAAACAATATTATTTGCATTTTCTTTCCCTTAGTAAACCAAAAGTAAATTTTCAGAAAACTTAGCCAACATAAATACCTAACACTTGACAAACTATGTATACGTCTTTAGTTACTTCCAGGATTTCCACTAATTTCCTCGACTTTTCCAGGTTTTCCATGTTGCTGGACACCCTGACTCACATTCACACATACATTCACACCTGCCCCTTTGCACACATATGCTTACATATGCCTCTATGCTCACACGTACCCCCATCAATACACACATACCACATACCTACTGTCCATGCACCAGCTCTGAGTCCCTGGCGGATATGCTTTTATCGTCAGTTAAGATATAAATAATATGAGTCCGATAGCATGTCGATGAACATACTAGCAGTAGAAACTTCGTAGGTTAGGATGCATTTTCTGTGTTGCTGTAAAACACGTGATATTTAGGACTAAATATACAGATACAAAATACATATATGCCCAGGACTCAGAGCTGGCATGGGGACTGTACACACGCAAACACACATGCTCACATACATTCTTGCACATACACACACTTTTTCTCCAATGTTCTTTCGTAATATTCTTCAAACTCACTTATTATATTCCTAGCAATATGTACCAAATTAAAAAAAAAAAAAACAGAAAAACATTTACTGTTTATGACACTGCAAAAGTAATTTAACCATAGTACAAATTAACAGAAATTATTTAATATCACATATTAAACTCTTACTACAGTGAACAGAGAAGGAATGCAGTACTGATCCTGACTTATTTACTACCCATCTACATAACACCAAGCATTCCACTAACCTCTTGTTAAAAGAGAAACCAGAAAGTTTGATCAGAGTACGTATACATGGAGCTGCAATCAGAGGATCTTCATCTTCCTCTTCTGCTGCATCAAAGCCTACTACTTGACTACACACAAACTCAGCGTGACGCATCAGTACATCTTCGGTCAGTTTGGCCATTCCTTCTGGGACTACACATTCCTGACAACATTCATTCATTCTTGAAAACAACTGAATTAACAAACATCATTCACCACTGAAAAAAAAATTGAATATTCAAACATCATTCACACTTGAAAACAATATAACCATCAAACATACCTTCATATTTTTTTTGTGTAAGTATTATTTTATAAAATGGGGTCTTGCAGTCATGAGTGTGAGTGTCAAAGTGAGTTGGTGAGAAAGAGAGAATGAGAGCATTAGAGAAAGAGTAAGTGAGAGTGGGTATCATATTGCCTACTAGACTAAGTACGAGAGTATGTGACAGTGTGAAAGTGAGTATGAGAATGAGAGTACAATACTCAGAGTGAGTGTGATGAGAATGCCTGAGTGTGAGACTGAGACTGAGTGAAAGACAGAATGTGAGACAGTGAGAGGTGTGTGAGAGAGTACAGAGTGAATGAGCAAGTGCATGAGAGAATGAGTGAGTGACAGAGTAAGTAAAATTGAAAGATTTGGTAATTCCTGCAATATAACAATATAACATTATAACTCATTAGAGAAATAACTATAAATTAGCCTATATTAGCATGATCAATTATGGAAAACATTTACATACTGTACTGCTAAAAGTAATGTAAAATGTTTCATTGTCAGTGGCAACACGCAAAAGTATATACTGTATCATCCACTTCCTGGTGGAAGGATCCAGGGTTAAGTGAGAGGTTGGTGTCGTGAAGCCAATGTTGAGATTTCTGGCTTGCTGTCACTGGCATCGGAGCTTTCATTTTTCTTGTTCCCTATTCCTAACTGTTTCAAAATATACCAATGGCATTTGTAACAATTATCACTACTAAGCAGACCCTGAGTATATTTAATTTAGCTGTCCTAATTGTTTGTGCGCACATGTTTCTTTTATCAGCCATGGAGCATCAGGTCGAGTAAAGCAGTGTGTTTCTTAACTTATTCCTTGATAAGTCTGTTAATGTTCAAAACCTTCTCTGTAATCGTAGGACAAACATAAATTACAAGTATACTCCATTTAGTTACAGAAGCATCATTACTAAATCTACCAGTATCAATTACTTTAATATTGTGTTACATTTTTAATTTTGGTTATAGTTTAATAGCCATGCGCAGTGAATATATAGTGTATTTCTTAAAAACTATCTCCTACTGAACTGTTGTTTTGTCGGAGGCCAACAAGTAGATGATTGGCAATTTACTCAGCACTCCTGCAAAGAACTACATCCGTGGTTCTTCACCCTCTGCAGCACTATGTGCGTTGGATAACAGTTTTCTTTAATGAAATGGCACATCCACAAGACATCCGTTCAAGTTACCAGAGAATTTCAAGAGGGAGCTTTTTGTTGTTCAACAAGTTAAAAGTTTATACTCATGGCACGTGATCAGAGTCACAAGCGTAACATAAAAATTCAAAGGCTCCTATTGGCGATGCACATTATTGTACTTTCCAAACCACAGATACTGAAGGAAACAAGACAACTTCTAAAATGATTTAATACACTTTTCGTAGCTGATATTTGTAGATGATTCAAAGTCTTCAGCTGACAAACAGAAGACGTATTGAAGCACTGCAGGGCAAGGGTTGTTTTTTTATTATTGGTGAATTAATATTTTATGTAATCTTAATTTTATAATATAATGCTTAAAATTGTAACTTTTATTTCAGTGGTCTCTATTCCAGAAATGGAAAGTAAAGACCCAGTTCTTTATTTCTCGTATGTTCTAGATAGGGTGTAATGTTTGTTGTTATCGCCAGGTGGCCTTGGTAAGAGGCAGTAGCTTTGTTTTTCTTTTAGTGTTCTGGTTTCTTGTGCGGGAGCTTTGGCGCAGTTTGTTTTTAATGCGTAGTTTCTAGTTTTACCCTAGAGGGTTCTAGATAATGGAACGAATGATGAAGGTCACACCACCGAGAACCATCCAATGAGAGCATGGCGTGTGGCACCCTTTCGCCCTTCATTCTGGAATGTTTTGCCTCCACCATGTTTAGTCAAAGTCATGACGCAAGCCAGATAGGATGCGGACGCACGCGGGGCTGCGGCCCAAATTACTACGTTACGTAGCTTTTGACTTTTGTCTTGGGTAATCGTCTGATATAGTCTTACTGCGTTTCTGCTTTTAATTTTCTGTGAACCGGATCCACCTTGCTAATACTTGAACATTGTTTTTCGTGTCGATGTAAACTGAAATCTAATAAACCAAAAGTCTTGGATTATGGTGAAGTACATTATTTTGGGACGAACCTTTTTAAATTCGCCAGTGTCTGCGAAAATTCTAAATTTAGTCTACAGTGTAACATAACCTACCAAAGTACTGCCAGTAAATTCAGATCAAGAGACATGTACCAGCTTTTAACCTTGCCTTTTTGGCTGGGTGATATTCGAGCTAGTGCACTGGTCTAGGACTGGTGTGCCACATTTGTCGGCCCAAGTGGGGCTCAGGTACTTGTATGAGAGGAAAACTTCACATTTGGCAGCCCAACGTGTCGCTGATACCTGAACAACAAAGGTTTTCCACTTCCAGAGGGAGTATGGTCAGCCTGCGGGAGACAGCTATCAGTACAGGGAAAACAACAGCCTGTGAGAAGTGGATCTGATGCTGAGAACATCGTGGGAGCAACACACCAGGAAACCGCAAGTTTAAATCATCATTGTCAAGGTTGTGTCAACATTTAGTATTTCGAATTAATTAAAATAAATAAATAATTACTTTAAATTAATCAAGTTAGTTGGGAAACCAAATTTAAAACCTGTTTATTCCGTAATTGTAACAATAAAATTCAAGGGGAAGAATTCACCAAAAAGGACATCCATGCAGGAATTGTCAGCACGGGGGAGAAGAAAATAATACAGGTTTTGGAGTGTTTGTGTATTGAGAATGTTTTATGTTACTATGATTTAAAGAATAAGGAGGAGGGGATCAGAAATGTACTGAGGTACAGAGGAGAGAAAATTTAAACAGAAAAACAAAAACAATCTTGTTCTTACATTGTAAGTAAACATTTAGTACATAGGTACACCTTGGCTAAAAAGTGAGAGAAAAATATTATAAAGTATGTAATGAATACAGGTAGTCCTCTGAAATTATAGGAAACTACATAATATTCACATTACGTTCAAAATTTGAATTGTAGAACAGCAACAGTGTTTGCACAATCATTATTTACAATAGGCCCTGCATGAAATGCACAGCTTTCTGCCATACATTTCATTGCTCAACAACACTCAGTGAAGTATTTTACGACTCAACACACTTGCCACATACTATTTTACGGCCTTTGTCACACACGTCATAAGTTTTATTCTTACATTTTTGAACTTGACACTGCCTACGCTGACATTCGGCTGCTGGTTCAGAGTCCTGTTCGGTTGCTTGACTTGAAGCAGGACATCTCACATCAGGCCGGTTTTGTCTTGACTGTGCTGAGGCAGAGCATAACTCTACACTGAGCATTTGCAAGAAGACTCACCTGCTAATGTTCCTTCTGGTAATTTGCTTGAAAAGAATCCAAGCATTTATTTCAGCAAGGTCAAATATGTTGTAAAAAAACCTGTACTGGCTAACGCCACGATGCTGCTTTCACAGAATATTTTCTGGTCATTTGGTAAAGTACATTGACTCCATACTTTGTTGCATTATAAAATGACACCGTTTCTGGTAGATTCTTCTGATCATTCCCAATGGAAATATTTGGATGAAGGGTGTTAAGAATGAGAACATTCTTGTTTTTCTTTCCCTGATACACAGTCAAGGTTGTTTCATTGTTTTTCATCACTACTGTGTCATAGAGTGGAGCTTTTCTGGTTTTTACTAATTGTGATTTCTCCCATCGGGCACGATTTACAGTACCTACCAAACTAGTGCTTTGCATTTCAATTTCTCAGCTAGTGACAAAGACGTGAAAAAATTGTCGGTTGTCACATTTCTACCTTTTTCCTGGTATGGTACCATTAGTTTCAAGACATGTTCTGGTAGACTTTGGTTTGGTGGTCTGTTGTCGTCCTTGCCTAAATATGGAAAAACCTTTACAAGATATTTTGAATCTACATCTGCTGAAAGCCAAAATTTAATTCTAAATTTATCAGGCTTATTAGCCATATATTGTGTGAATTTGCATCTCACCTTTGTTGGAAACAGCTGTTCGTCAACTGTGATGTTGGCTCCAGGAACAAAACAGAGAAAACAATTTTCGATGAAACTATCCCAAAGTTCAGACACTAAAGCAAACTTGTCTTGTTGCAACCTTGCAGACCTCTGATTTTTCAAATCAAATTGAATAAACTTCATGATTTCTCTAAATCAATCTCTTGACACTGTGTCTCGAAAAAACTGTAGACCCCAATCAGTTGACCATAAGCTGTCGACTTCCAGTCCCTTGGCACAATAAAAGCCACGTGCATACAAACATGCTATGAAAGCATCTATTTCCATAAGTGAATACACCAAGTGTTATCCCTGAGTTGTCTATGTGCTCCTGATTCTGTACAAAGTTTTATGTGTTTCAACATTCGTTCATTGATGAAAAGTCACCACGAACTTGCTACACTACTGTATCTGCAGTACACATCTTTTAGCACATGGTGTATGTCCTGGTGCCTGTCGCAATACGTTTTGTTGTGGTAGCCTTCCAGGAGTTCTTGTGATTGTGTTTGTAACTTCCCATTTTGTCCCATCTTTTCCTACCAAATGAGAAAAGGCCAATTGTTGTGACGTGGTGTATGTACACTTGCCTCTTTGTTGTCGTGTGTGAAAATTTACATTTCTTCCACCATGGTGGATGGATGTTGATGGCAATACATGCCGCGCAGGGCTATTATTGGAAGAGGTTTCAGGCAAAGTTTCATTTCCACATGCAAAACTTCTTTCTCCTGCACTTTTTGGAGGCCAGAAACTCTTCTCTTACCTCTGTCGTTGCCCATTGCCGTACTTACCTCTTCTGTTTGATTTTACATTTAATTTTTCTTGGCGTGTAGACACAGAAGGAAAACCATGATGAGCTGGCTGATACATTCTCTAGTGGTACCCCACGCACAAATGCGTTCGAAAAAATTTAATCTGAAACTGAGTCACTTGTATCACTTGACTGAGCACTATTTGAAATATATTCATCACTTTTTAGTTTCAACTGCTGCATCCAGTTCACTTCCTTCTGATTCCTGTTCCGAAACTCGACGTAAGTGATCCAAATAACTGAGAACTTCATCTGCTGTCAAACAATGACGCGCCATTTTCAACAGTCTTGCTGCATTTCTGCTTTAATTTACTGTGAACCGGATCCACCTTCCTTATACTTGAACAGTATTTTTCGTGTCAATGTAAACTGAAATCTAATAAACCAGAAGTCTTGGATTCTAGTGAAGTACATTATTTCGGGACTAACCTTTTTAAATTCGCCAGCAACTAAGAAAATTCTAAATTTGGTCTACAATGTAACATAACCTACCAAAGTACTGCCAGTAAATTCCGGAGTACTTGACTACATATCAAGAGACATGTACCAGTTTTTAACCTTACCTTTTCGGATGGGTGATCGAGCTAATGCACTGGTCTAGGAGAACTGGTGTGCCACATTTGTCTGCCCAAGTGGGGCTCAGGTACTTGTACGAGAGGAAAACGTCGCAGTATTTACAACACCTCAAAGTTCTTCATATTGCACAATAGTGAACAAACATAATTTCAACTGATCTTATGACATTAGATACAGGTGAAATCATGGATCCTAATGATAGTAAGACCTCAGTATCCAATTACAAGCCTAAATCTCTTGTTTCAACTATACTGGATAGATAAGAGACAACTGGATGGTAAGATATTGAACAAGAAAAGTGCAATGTTGTGAATTACGGAGGGTTATTTTCAGCGATGCTATGAATATTACAGCTAGACAGGATGGTGAAGCAACATAAGTTTTGTGTAGGGAGGCAGAGCAGAGCGAAAACACAGACACAACAAATAATAATACCTCTTTGAAAAGATTACCATAGTTTCTCTCGGGCTGTGCAATAATACTAAACACACAAACATACATATGAGATGTTAGAAAAATTAGTAAAGTACTTATTAATGATTTTTCAGAGTACAAATTTTACTTACCAAAACTATCCTGTTGCAGTGAACAATTATAGCAGGCGTACGTAAATACCTTTGTGTGATTAAATAAAAAAAACATAGGTGGGGCAAGGGAACGGCTCTGAATTCTTATCCTTGCAGAAATAAACGTGCAACATTTCTTAGTGGAAAAAAAATATTAGTTTCATGTCTCGGAATAAAGGTTATCTAGTTCAAAATAAATTAAAGAAATAGTTGGCTACCTTTGATTGATTTCAGTCAGTAAAACAAAAGAACAAAAATTAATCTCATGCCACTGGTTAATGTTGTTAGTTCACAAAAAAAAAATAGATTTCATTATATGAATATGGTTTGCAGAAGAATGAAAACTAAATGTAGTTTACTGTAAAATTACTTCATTAATAATTAGCATCTTCATCCTCGCCTAGCAGGCAAAAAGGCTTGGGTGGCTATCTTATTCCAGATGTGTTGGCATCATTATGACGGTGTTACCCAAATAGCATCGGACTTGGCTGAGTCTCATCAGCACTTGAAATGCTTCACCAAAAATACAAATAAAGTGTTTGAGGACTCCTCCAAACACCCACGCTATAATTTAAAAACATACGATTTATATAAACAATTCTATACTTAGGATGAACAGCCATGGTAAATAAATTAATTTTCGGCCTCTTCAGAAAAATGGCCTGGCTGCAGCAAAATTCGTAAATAAAGTCTTTATTTTTCATAAGAAACATCCTTTTCTCTCTGAACATCTAAGATGATACACCTTATAAGTGATAAAAATCATGATTAAAAAGCCTATTTGAACTTGCCACGCCTCAGTATACTCCAAGCACAAGAGAAAATAAAACACCACAAAACTATATTTATCATTACCTCTGAGTACACTGAAACCTACAAAGACATGTCAATCTCATAAAATAAAACGTTAAATGCTATAACTCTGAATAAACACGAATAAAATAATACCAAATGGAAGGTATTACATAAAAGAAAAATATACACAAAATAATTATTTAAGAATAATAGCAACGCAAGAGAAGGGCCTGTAATGAACTACAATCATTTAAATATTCCATGGGAATTATAGTTCATAACTGTGTCCTTGATTTACTACAATATTCTTACAAAAAGACAAAAATAATTACACACATTTATCTGTATAATATATTAGCTTTTTATTTAGAATATAACTCGTTAAATAAATCTCAATTTGGATTTCATTCTAAAAAAAATTACAGTGAAACCTCTTTATAATGACCCCTCACAGTTTCCGAGATTAGGGTTGTTATAGAGAGGTGGTCGTTATAGAGAGGTGGTCGTTATAATATTTTGGACCAATTTGGAACCTCTACATGTCAAAATAGGCCGTTTCCGCATTAAGATCATGTTCAGTCCTCTTAAGCAATCATAAATCTTACATTTAAACTAAGCTATAAACAACATTTATGACCAGGCTTCTTTTTAAAAAAAGGCGATAGTGTATTCTGCTCTCGGGGCTTTTCTTTTACGCCGTGAACGCTTAGAAAGTCACACGCTGTGAGGTTACGTGCCGTGTCGCCGCTTGCTTGTTATCGGCCTACGCTTGGCCGGCCGGGAGGAAAGACCATGATGTGGGGGAGAGGGGAGTGCCGGAGATGGCTGCGTGTGCATGCACCGATCAATACCACAGCCACATGCAGGGGTGTTAGACGTATGTGAACCTGGTACACATACCAGTTTTCAGGGTGCTGTACCAGGTACCAGGATACTTTCGTCCTGGTACGCGAAAGTACCATGATTTCATAATTTTGCATGCAATTTTATTAAAATGCATAATTAAACCGTATTTTCAGCAGAACCTTTCAACACAAAAAGGTTTTTTTGTACAACGCTACTTCTCCTTAATTCTTAGCATGAATCTGCGCATATAGTTGCATTAACCAAGCTTTGCCAAGGGTTGGGCGTTGGCGTTGGCCACACTTACTTGTGATCTCTTTAGCTAACATCTGTGGTAGACGTGAACCTGTGATTTTTTGTTAACTAGAAATATTCTTTGAATATTTCCAATACTTTTTTTTTTCTTAAAATACTTAAGACATGTTTTAATACTTCATATTTTTCGTGCCTGTAAGCATTTGCAAATTTTTTTACCACGTACCAGGTTTTTGTTTGAAGTACCAGCTATTTGTGGTGTCAATACCAGGATTTTGGAGTTACCATCTAACACCCCTGGCCACAGCAGATGTCTTCTTCAGCGCGTCAGCTTGCTCTGCCTTGAGACCAACAGAAAGATAATCGCGGGCGTGCACTGTAACGTAACGTTATCGCTCACTTAAAATATTAAACTTACATGTCAATGCGTAAAATATTCGTTCAGGACAAAGAAAATGTAGCGACATGGCCTCCACTCTACTAAAAGTGTACTATTAATTAGTTAATTGATTAGTTAACAGCATAGTCGTAGCTGTTGTAAGAGCAAACGTTTAAATTTATTAAAGAGTACACAAGAGAACAAAAATCATGAAAAAACTACAAGTACACTAGTAAGAAATTTACCAGATATAATATCCAACAAACGTAATAAATTAGGCAGATCATTTGTTTACTATTATCACTGCGTTGACGGGACACTAAACAAACACACAAGGGCAGAACAACTGTTTCCTATTTTTTAAAAAAGTCCTCCGCTTACAGGCAACTTTTGTGCTCTAAGTTGGCTGAACCATTCCAGCACAGCTTCCTCCAAATTGGTGTGCATCTTACGACTTAGTTTTTTTACGTTTGCATTGCGTCCTTCCTTCTGCACTGCATTTACGATCTCGTCCATCATTTTTAAGATTGTAAACAATGTTGATTTCGAGATGCCGAACTCCTGCGCAATCTCTGATTTCAGCTTCTGTGTCGATTAAAAATCAAACCTAATAATCGTAACCAAATCGAAAGCCAAAATAACTGTGTGGGTCGTCAATATTCGTTCATAAACTCAAACCAAATAAATTACAAATTGAAATTGTGAAAATAAGCGTAATAAGTCGTCGTAAATTGTAAAAAACCAAGAGAAATCCAAAAGTCGTGCAATAAAGTTATAATAGAGCAAACAGAGAAAGCGTTGCGTATCTAACAGCGACCGAGAGAACACTGGTGGCAGTGGCACGTCAACAAAGGTGGAGAATGCAGAGCGCGCAGGGTTATTCACGTGAGGGGAAAGGAAGATAAAAGTACCGTTACGGCTGAAGAGAGGAAAAAAATTATTATAATGGAATAAATTATGTCAAGCTTTCGTGGTTCACCGCCTATTTGTCTGAAATATATCAACATGTAAAGATAGCTTACTCTGGAAATTAATTTTACTAAAAAAAAGTATTAATTAAGAATGGTGTTATCTGAAGGATCCATTCTGGGACCCTTATATTTTATTTATGTTAATGATTTACCTTTTTGTGTAATGCTGGAACGATACATTTTACAGATGACACTAGTATTTTGATACACGATAGTAACTCTGTCAGATTTAATGAATATTGCTTATAACAATTTGAATAAATGGTTTAGTGTAAATATAATCCTTTACTTAATCCACAAAAAACCGGCATACTAAAATTTTGGTCACTAAACAATCTAAACATAGGCACAATTTATCAGTTAGTGCGAATAACATACAGTAAAACCCGTTTAAGACGACACCGTTTTAAAAGTTTTCCTGCTTAATAAATAATAATGGAAAGGAACGGAAAATTCTGTATGGTTTAAACCTATACTTCACCCTTTTAATACGTTTCCTTTTAAGTCGTTTTCCCGCCTAAGACATCTGCAATATGCCCTATAAAAACGGTTTCTTCTCATTTTAAGACTTTTTATATTCCCGTTAGCATTAGTTTTCTAAGTGGTAATGAGATATTTACTCTACATAACCTTTCACGTTAACACAACAAAACAAATGCCGCCATTTTGTAAGAAGCATTTGGCCTCTGGTTATTCCGTGCAGCCAGACAATACTGCTGTCTTTTCTCATTAAAGCAATCGACGCGTGGCCTCGGAAACTTCATTCAGCCAAAAGATGACGTAGCCATTGCGGTTTTTTCTAGAGCATACGGCACATAGAGTACGCAATTACAAAAAGCGTAGTGCACGAACCGACGAATCCGTGCAACAGTCTGTTATCTTACTGTGCTTTAACACACAGCTGCATATATCTGTGCTTTGAAAAACGGAAATACAGTTTTTCAGTTGCGTCCCACGTGTTAGTTAACCGGGCTCGTCTACAACGGGCATAAAGAGAAAAGGAATATCAATTTTTGAAAAAATGCATATAATAGGCTGTGTGGAAAAACAACCAAATAAAACAAGAGTAAAAATGGCTGAAGAGCTTAACATTCCGGTTTCGACATTGAACACCATCATGTCAAATAGGAACAAAACACAGCAGCAAGCCTTGGAACAACAACCTGGATGGAAAAAAATCAAATCTGCCAAGAATCAAGACGTGGAAGCAATTCTTATGGAGTAGTTTCGTCAGAAGCGTGCTTTAAAATTTGCCAGTCGATGGGCCTATTCTGAGGAAGAAGGCAGAGGACATTGCTTTAAGACTGAATGTGGATATCAAACCAAGTAACGTCTGGATTTGTCTAGATCGACGAATGGTAACTAGGAACAGAAAGATCCTCTTGTTTCTGAACCAGTGTCCTGCCCACCCGAAAAATGTGGAAAGTTTGAAGAATGTTGAAGTCCGCTTTCTGCCTGCAAACACATCAGTGTTGCAGCCAATGGATCAAGGTGTAATCAAATCCGTTAAGCAGAAGTTTAGAAAGCACCTTGTTCTGCGGCTTTTGCAAAGACTAAATTCCAGTCAGGGAGCTACAACCTAAAACTTGTTCGATGCAATAAGCATGTAGGCAATGGCGTGGAATTCAGTGAGCCAGGATACAATTGTCAATTGTTTTCGAAAAGCTGGGTTCAAGAAACAAACACAAGATGGTCTAGAAAACAACGAAGCAGATGTTGAAGAGGATGAAAGCTGTGAATTGTGGTCAACTGTACAAGATCACTTCCACACCACCACCACATTTCAAGAATTCATCACCAGTGATGATGGCCTTCCTCCCTGCGAAGAACAAGATGTGGACCAGTTATGTGATATGCGTCAAGAAACAAACGAAGTTGATGATGATAATGAATCTGATCCAAAACCACCACCAACATGTCGTAATGCCATGGACTACTTAGAAGGTTTAAGTAGTTTTTTGATGAGCACTGCAGATGTTCCTGACAACATTCACAGAAGTCTCTGGGATTTACAGATGTACACTTCCAAGATTTTTTCACAAAATTTAAAGCAAACCACTCTTGACAAGAACTCTTTCAAAAATGTTTAAGGCAAATTTAATTTTTGTGTTAAAAGAAGTGTTGAGACATGTGTGATTTATGAATGTTATTTCTTTTGTTTTTTTTTTCTGTACAAGGGTAAGTAGGAGAACATGAAAATTAGAAATTGAATCCAAATGTTAGTACTGTTTTTTCTCTTGTAACATATAATTTTTTGTTTAAGCATACATTTTTATACATACGATTTTTGGTATAATTACATTTTTATTAAAATTGTTAATGCATTGGGTTTTTAGTTTGTATAGGCTATTACCACAATCCTGTAAATAGTAGTAACACGTGTTTCACGGCAGAAACCTTTTTTCAGGGAACCCCTTTAAGAAGTTTTCCTGCTTAATAAGCTCAAAATGGGAAATTTTTTCAAAAAAGTTTTAAGACGGTTTTACTGTAGATGTGAAAGAAATATATTCTCAACAAGTTTTTTTTAGATTTGCATATTGATAGCTAGATTGACGATAATAAATGTTTTAATTACAGAACTTCTAAACTTGGATCAGCATGTTTTGCACTTCGTAATTTGTCTTACCTTTTTGAAATTTCCGTCCATAAACAGGTTTATTTTGCCCTTTTTCACTCTGCTTTGCTTTTTGGTAAAATATATTGGGCTACTTCTCCTAATAGTATACATATTGGTTAAGTGTGAGAGAAGCTAAATTCTTAACATTACCATTTAAATAAAGGCATTAAATAAATATTTTTAGCTTACAAAATAAAGCTATAAGAATAATTACTGGACTTAATAGATGTGATTCATGTAGTCCCAGGTTTGTAAGCTTAATATTTTTGACACTAGACAAACTAGAGTTTTTCTTGAGATTCCATTTTCTTTGATGATTTCCACTTTCCATCCCCACTCTGTCGCAGGAAGATCGTCTCCTAACCGTTGAACTTGGAGAAACACACTGCGCAAATGTTCATGACATGCTTCAGAGGTGAGGTTGATGGTAGCTTAAATAGATCAAAATTCGATAGTAACATTGTCTTTTTTGTTATAGCTAGAAATCTGAAATATCGGGTTTAATTCAAACTTGTGTATTTGCCACGGCTGTACAACTCCTGGACAAATAACTGTATAAATGCATCATCGCGAACTGTAGGGGAGCCTGCATTTATCAAAGAATTCATGTATATTGATACTTCATTGTTTGATGCGCACACACCCATTGATGTAAGGTGTTTTGACCCGTACAACCTATGCAATGCTAATCCAGGGTTCCCACAGAAATATTGAAATGAATTTCCCTGACTTTTCCCTGACTTTCACTGACCAATCATTAAAAATTTCCCTGACCATAATTAATATGATCATAATAACATGCTTATACAATGAACTTTTCTTTGCAGCCTCCACTATCCCCATAGCTGCCCATCACTCTCCTTTTAAGCAAAAGATATTTTATATAACAATTTAAATCAGTAACATTGAAATAAATGCATATAAACTAAATTGCGGATGCCATATTTGACTATCTGAAAACTTACACTAAATAATAATAATTATAGTAATAATAATAAAACAACAAAAATACAGATAAAAAGAGCAGAGAAACTAACATGCAAAAGAGGAAAAGTGGCCTTCACAACAGAAAAAAGTGCAGGTTGTGAAGAGAGCAGTTTAATATCATACTCAGAACATTTTCCCTGACTTTCTGCTCTCTTAAAGAGTAATTTTCCCTGACTCACAGGGTTTCAAAACATGTTTCCCTGACTTTCCCTGACCAAATTAATTTTCCCTGACTTTCACTGACTTTCCCTGACTTTCCAGGTCTGTGGGAACCCTGTAATCCAATGCCACCTTGAACAGGGGACAAAAAAGATCTTGGTCTAATTGCTGATACTAAAGCGTGATTTATCGCGGTACATTTTCTTTCTATTTTCTTCACATCCATACTATTTTCTTCCTGGTTCCTCGAGAAGTGAAAGATTTCAAACTCTCTGGAATCTAACGGATTCCTCCAGATCTGATTTATTCAGCTCTTGGGTAATTGTGTGAATCGTAGATCATTATTGTATATATTTTCTAATAATATCAGCAGCAGCTAATACAATTCTCATACGTTCTGCAGCAGGATCTGTCTCTCTATCTTTGTACCACTGATCAATCAATTTATCAGCAGTATCCGACAAACATACCACGTTTTTTCTACCAGACACATTAGAAAGTAACAAACGATCTTTAAAATGTTCTTTGAGGATATTCGTCAGATGTTTATCTATGTAAGTTTCCTGTAGGCCAGATAAATCTTTCATAATATTTTGTAGTTACTTTATCGTGTACTGGCATTCGTCATCGTTCTCTATGTATTCACATAAACTTGAGAAGGATTCGTTTAGTTTTGATTTTGATCTTCCTACTGAACATTTTTCTGACTTGCTAATTTTAAAAAATCGTGGTAGCAATATTTGTGGTACCGAGCTTTAGGTCACTTACATTTAACTGCCTGGTTTTAACTCTCTCTCCCCGCCCTCATCATCTCATTCGTGACATTTTTTCAACGCATTTTCCCTTATTTCTATCGTGGTAACCAAATGAACTGGTTTTCTACAATCAGACGGTGCTCAGTGCTTTTATGTCGACAACGGCTGGTTTACTACAAATGAAACCGTGATTTCTAAAATCGAAGTTTCCTCCTGAACTGCGTAAGACAGACAAAGGTGTTGAAGGAAGAGAGGTCTCAGATGTTTCAGATGCTCTAAGAGCAGCCTTGATACTTGAAGGACGAGTATAATTTTGTCTACACAACTTATGAACTGAAATACTTTTTTTACCTTCCAACTTCTCATGGAGTATATCATTTAACTGTAAACTATCTGAAAAAATAGTTTTCAGTCCCTTCTCAACCAATGTAGTGTCCCCTTCTAGACTTTTGCCACAAATAATACACAATAAATTAAAGTAATCCATTGCTATACGTATGTGTAATTGCTAGTGTCGCAAGTTGTATTTTTACTTTCTAATGGCTTTAATATAAAAAAAAAAATACAATTACAAATGTCACGACCTGATGATCGTGCTGTGCTACATTCTAATGTATTTTCTCAGGCACATTTTAAAATTTGTTTGTTGAGAAATTCACCTATAATATACAGGTTCACAATAAAACCAACTTAATTTTTGTTCTGGGTTCCAACACAAGTGTCGAGCTGGAAGGCACAGACAGACCCACTAACAGTGCCACTTCTTTTGCCCGCCACTTCCTCTCAACTGTCCTCTGTGTTTATAGTTCCAAGATTACGAACCACACGACCATCTGAGATAAGGGTGAAGGAGAGGGTGTGTAGCTGGTCTATTCCAAGACCGTGGCTGCTGGGGTGGCAGTGGCCTCCGGGGCAGCACTGGTATTCGTATTTATTAATATCACATTTGTATATCTTTGTTATTATTACCCTGATTTAAAATAATAAATTTAAGTAAGTGCCCAGCTTTTAAATTACAAAATTTAACATGATGTCCGTACGTCGTACAAAACATGTGATAGATGTTTATACCTTATGTTCATTTAACAATGCGGCATTCATAATGATAAGTTCATGTCGCAGTAGTCGTCTTAGTTCACGGATAATAGCCTAATTTAAATATGAATGTTTCATAATATGTCTGGCAGCACGTTTTTATTGTGCGATGAAACATACTTTAATAGTTTTGGTGACTGTGTGTTCAGTGATGTATTCTTTAATTTAAAACACTACAGGAAGTGACAAATTGTCAAGCATACCGCATAGCGCCAAGTCCGCAACCTTGTTTAGACCGCTTTCGCATGTAACTTTTAAACAAATCTAATATTGTTATATATGTTTGAGTCCAGGAAAAGCTAAGCTACATCTTTACAGCAAACTATTTTTTAATTAATATTATTATAAAAAAGTTATGATGCAAAAAGAAAAACCAGAAAAGTTAAAAGGTATATTTTTTGTTACATTTCCCAAAAAAACAACAAAAGTATTAACTTAATTGCAAAAACCCACACGACCTTTATTATACTCTGTTAAACAATAGTTCGAACAAAAAAAAAAGAACTTAATCTAAGTATACTTACGGAGGTATAAGCACTTCTCTAAAGGTCTGCATTTCACGAACTTTGAGGGATGGGGGGAGGGGAAGCTCCACAGGGAGGAGTGGGGACTTTTCAGGAAATGCTCCTCTAGTATTAGTCTATCATCTGTGAAAAATTCAGCTTTACCCTAATTATTCCCGACATTCGAAGTTTTTTTGCCTTTATTGACTGGGCTATAAGTAAGTTGCTTGTTTTACTTGCCTCAAGCTTTTCCAGCAGGTCGGGAAATGTTGTAGCGGGATCTTCAACTAATATCTCAATAACAGCCTTACTAACGATCGCTTTTTGATGGATAGCATTCATATAAGGCACGTAGTCTGGACTGGGCTCCATCAAGATATACTCTGCATAGTCTGTTGAAAGGCCAATGATGGCTGTTTCACCACCATCATAACCAGACAACCACCACTGATTGATAGGTCCTATATCCTTGGCTGGGACACCACCTGCATATGAACACATTGAGGTGTGTAACAAGTCATCACACACTGCATCTCACACCTTTCCTAAACATAGAGTGATGAAATAATTTTAAAAAATTGGTAGGTTCTCTCATGTACATAAGTATGGTAGCACATTTCACAGTAAAAATGCACACAATCGTACAAATGTAGCAAGTGCCACAACACTACACAAGCATAAGACACTGGTACCTATTTCTACCACACAAGTGTATTATACACCTGAATAACTTCTTCTAACACATATAAAAAAATTTGTTTGGGAAATATTTTCAGTGAAATTTACTTCAAATTACAAAATAAACCAAGTACACTTTCATTCAGTACTTTACATAGTTTGATAGAATTAAAATTTGGCAAAACAATATACAAAAATTACGTGAAAACCATTTAAAAAGTGACTTTTTATCATTGCTATGGTTTGTATCTGACAGGAAAAAATACAATTTTCATAATTTGTGCACAGCTTCACTTGATCTGAAACACAACATGTAAAACTGTTTGAAGGGACAATATTTGTGGGTTGTCATATTATTTACACATTAAATACTTATTCAGTAAATTCACTAGAGTTGCACATTAAAACGAATACAGTATTAAAGCCCAACTGCAAAGTGAAGAGAAAGAAAAATCTGAAGAAAATTTCAGAAATATCCATTGGAGAAACAGGTCAAAAGCTAAATTCAATAAAAATCAAAGGAAAGCTTATAGGACTGGCAGAGCAATATTAGCTTGCCAAATGCATTCATATAACCTATTTGCTATAAAATAAAATATATTTTTAGACTACAAAACTACTAGCACACACTTATACACTTAAATGCAAGTATTCTGTGATAACTTCACTAAAATTATATGAGAAATTAGTGCTGTGCCGATCCAGATCGGCAATTTCCGATACTGCCGATATTTAGCAGTATCGCTGGATCGGCCAATATCCGATGCAACTCCTAATATTTAGGTATCGGTGGATCGACTGATATCTGAGACTACATAAACATGTAAGATAAACATTTTTTATTTCACGTATCATTACTACATAATTTCCAAAATTAGCATTGCCAAAAGTAGAGTGTACAGCTGAGCGCGCCTAGCACACTGTGAGTCGGTACCGGCAGTAGAAGACGTAGCAAGCCGGCAACACAGCAACAGGTGTGTGTGAAATGCCGTCACACACAGGCAAGCAGATGGCAGATGACTAGCAGCGTGCTATCGTGACAGAGGCGTAGAGTCAAGTATTTTGAATAAATAGATACACTGGACGGGATGTATGACCTTCCTTTGGCTCAAAATTAAGCAAAAACATCGCCGGCAATATAGATTTTTGGCCCGCAACGACAGTTTTCAGAAGTTATTTGCAAGAATACCGCAACAAAGTTTATTGAAATAGTAATATTTTTCAGTAGAGTGAAGTAGCTTGAATAAATAGGTAACACTGTAAACAGATAAGTGACCTTTCTTTATCTCAAAATTAAGCAAAAAAGGGGCCGGCAATATAGATTCTTGCGCCCGCAACGACCGTTTTCGGAAGTTATTTGCAAGAAAGTTTATTGAAATAGTAATATTTTTAAATAGAATGACGTATTTTGAATAAATGATACTCTGGGTGTGTCGTAATGTTGTTGACTGAAATAGTAATTTATTTCAATAGGCACACAGGCTACATTGGTTGAAATCTATGGCTTTTCTTCGACACACCAGGCACAAACTTCGCCGACAACGGTAATTCTAGTTGGCACAACATACATTTTGACAAAGCTGTTTGCCACCTGGGACCTTGCCTAGGTAGCGAGAGATCACACACACGTGTACGATAATTTGTGTGCGCAAGGACCTATCTGGAAACGGGTTAGCTCAAAAATAACCTAAACGATATGTCTGCTGCGTCACTTGTGCCACTTTTGACCACTACGTAGTCACAGCTCCTGACGCTCGCTCGCTCAGCAGATGGGACGTGATGATAACACTACTCCCTTTGTTTCGTAGTTCTTTCGCTTTCTAGCTCGGCTGGCTGTGTGAAAATAATCTGCTTGTACTATAATGATTCTACTCTGTGCGCGAGTTATTTACACACTTCACCAATGTGCATGGAGAGGGAGTTGGTACTCAGTTTCAATTTGTTCATCAACAGTAAACAATTACAAACTTCAAGATGATCATTGTTAATAAGCTTGGATAACGCACTCGCTGAACAACTTTAAACCTACACAATGCTGTTTCATATTTTCTTTTCACCGACGTATTCAAGTGTATCCACAGCTGTTATTTACAGTCGAGCCGATTGCGTGTGCGTGCGTGTATGTGGACACGAGCACACGTGAGGGTTAGTGACACATCAGACGCGCTGTTGTCAAGTGTCGTACTGCCCTACGCCACGCACATCTGAGACATGCACTCAACGTTTGGTAGTGTCAATTGTGAACTGCTTTCACTTGTTAAAAGAATAACGATTAATAAACATTACTGTGTATACATCATTAAATAACATTATGGTAATTATATTTAATAGCATTTAGTTAACAAAATGGAAAATGTAATAAAGCTTAAATAAACACGACACATAATTGTAATATCACAGGCACAAAGACAGACTGAAAAAGGCGTGAGCGAACAGCCTTTTTGGAATGGTTGGCCAGGTGGAGGGAAAGTGGCGGGCGGGTCGCTGGCGGCCGGGGGTTGGGAAGGGGCATTTGGGCCGGCCAGCCGGCTGGCCATCGCGTCGTGCAGAAGGAAAGGGCAGTAATGTATATTTTTAGAACAAACATGCCGTGTGTGGCAGTACAGTTTTCGAGAAATAACTGCAAAAATTGGGGGCCATAATAAATGTAACGCCTTTTCTATTTTTTTCAAATTAAAAATTTTTTTAGCAATTTTTTTTTTTTATTTTTTATGGTTCCTGGGAAAAGGGTCGTTACTTCAAGAGGGTCGTATAATCGAGAGTTGACTGTATTGTGCAAGAAATCGCATATTGTCAATTTGTGCAGTACGTAAATGCAAATGCTTATCTATTTAATTAAGATAGAAACAGTAACCATTTTAATCAAGATGCTAATTTACTTGTATTTGCATTGTATTGGTGTATCGGCACCGTATCGGCCGATCCACATTAGCAGCATCGGCAGATCGGTGTATCGGTAAAATTTGTGGATCCGCACAGCTCTATGAGGAATCAAGCTAATTAAACTTAGTATTGTAAAGCAACCCGTCCTCAAGTCATGCTGCCCCCTACATTGTTTGCAGAAGCAGTGCTACGTAAGAGTTCATTCGAGGGGTTTACACTAAACAAGAAATAATCTTCGTGGTTTCTGAGGACTGACATTTCCACTATTCTCAACTATGAGATAGCCATTTACTTAAACAAATTCAAACAAAATTCACGACACCGGCGTTTCTCCGGGTGAAGTTCAAGTTACCAAAAAAACCAGCAAAAAATCGTTTTTGCAGCGCTCAGTCCCGGATGCGTTCGGATCGCTGACTCAGGTTTTCATGACCTTAGCTCACTAGACTAGTCAGCCATGTGGCTAATACTCTATTGCTGCGGTACACTGAAGTCCCAAGTTCACCTTTAACCTTCCAAAGTTAACATGCCCTTTACCCTTTACATTGCTTGTGGACCAGATGTGCATGTCATCTCCACAGTCAATCAAAAGTTTGTAAAAGAACAGAAAAAACACGTCCTTGCAGCACTAGTGCTAGGCAGCCCACGCTACCCCCACGCGCACACCGAGGTCCGGTGCCAACTTCTTCATCCTTGCAAACAGCCCTCAGCCAGATCCGCTCGCGCCCGACCTGCGCGCATCCTGACCGAATTCATCCGCCTACCAAATGGAGGACCTTTAATGTTTAGTTGGTAGCTCCAATTCTGGTGCTAACCATTGGAGTTGCAAGCACTTGCTTAAACTGTATTATTATAATTACTTAGGAAATTATTTAGGTGTTACCCATTACTAAGGATAACACATTTTCTTTAAACAAATAAGTGGATCATTGCAGAGAATATAGTTCCTAAGGAGCCCACACTCCCCCAACTATTTCTCAGAAAACTGCCCTTCACAGGCCACACCACATCGTATCTAATCACAACATAGTTTAACATGATAGGTGAAACAACCCTCTCAGCGACCTTGATACCATTGACATCAGGCATGGGGTGGACTTCAGCACACTTCACAGTACAGTAAACCCTCGTTTTACCAACTAATTGGGAGGTGTATTTCGGTAAATCACGAAGTCACCAAAATTGGCACATGGAAATAGACAACAAGCCGATAGATATATAGCAGTGTGATACACATGGCAACGTAGCGTGTTTGTCGTCAAATAACTGGAAGTAGGCGAGGGGGAAGATTTGTGATGACTTACGGGAGTAGAAAGGTAAGTGTGCGCCTTTGTCCGCTCATTAAGATAACCAAGGATCGAGGGCAGGGAAGAGTAGAAGGAGAGCGATAGAAGGAGGCTTGCTATCATCTTGGTTTCATGTTACGTTGTGTGGTAACATGCGACATGTGAACTTGAGCTACTGCTTTGTATTTAACAGTAAAGTGTTTATTTACTAAATATATAACAAATAAAAAATTTCCATCTAAACTACCGCTGTTTGCATCATGACGCAGTATAGTATACTGTGTCTGTGAGATAATCTAGTCGCCGTACTTGAGAACTTCTGAAGAGCAAGGGACGGAAATGCTGAGCGTGAGAAAGGCACATGTTGCGCTAGATTGTCCACAGCAGATATTATCTCAACATCACGCACATTTACCCCACACGAGCGTTGTTGGACATACACTGCCTCGTCATGTGAAGATGCAGTAGCAAGTATCACGTATTTCCTAGGCCCAACAATTTTTTTATTTTTCAACATCATATTTCAACACATAACTATTCAACTTGCCTTTTGCTTTAAGAATGTCCAACACAGTTTGTTTCCAGACACCATAATCATCACACAACTTTGCTACCAAAACACCGGCCTCTTAACTTTTCTATTAGTTCAATTTTTTTGCTTGATGTCAAAGTTACTCTTTCTTTCTGTTCTGTCAAAATCTTTATCGTGCACGTACATCAACTGCGTAAAAAATTAAAGTAGACACGACAGTCGTTCTGGCACGGACACGTCAAAACACTGATGAACGACTAGTTCTACGTACCGTCTTACGCGGCTATCTGTGCACTCATCTGATGCTCACCAAAGCACAATAACCAGGTTGGTCTTGCGCTGTTGGTCTTACAGTTCGGTAAAAAATTCAGGTAGACAATCATTCTTGCCTGGACCCTGCACATACTTCGATGCGCGATTAAAAATGGCTCTGTCCACCATCTTACGTGGCTATCCATGTGCACACCTGACGTTACTCACCAAAGCACAATAACCAGGTAGGTCTTGTGCTGCATGTAACAAGTAGACCCGACGGTCGAATAATTTTATATTGCCAGATTGTGTCCGTTAATATGAATTCCTTTGAATGGAGGTCCGATAAAACAAGGGTTTACTGTATTTGGTTATGTAGGTTATTCTTTGCTGAGGTAGCCAGTTTCAACTTTCAGCCCAGTAATCGTTACTGAACTTATTGTATCAATTCGTAACTAAGATTTACAGTAAAACCCCTTTAAACCAACACTTTTTAGTATGACCACCTCTCTATAACAATTCTTTTCTCAAGAACTGTGGGGCCCTAAAAAAAGGGGTTTAATGTACAACTGATATTTAGTAAAATACTTTTCAAATTGTCTAATACATGTAATGCAAACTGTTATAATTTAATACGGACAACAATACGATAGCATTCACACTTAAAAATGTAAAGAGTTTGCGTGTCGTGGATTACCTTCGGGATATGATGACTCATCATATATGGGTTTAATATAACCAGAGAAGAACAACTGTGCGCCTTCCTCCACAAGACAGCTGTCTAACGGACACATGTGGCCTTCTTTATCATATACACTGCAACATTCCATAGTGAAAACCATAGTGAAAAATAACAAACATTACTTCACACTGGCAAAATAAAAATATGAAGTATGGTACAATGTCTGAAATTAGTTAACTTTAAGTGCTACAAAAGCATATATTTAAAAAATCATACAAAACTGTGCAAGGATATATGTCAGTGATAAAAAGAGGCAAAATAGCTCCCATGAACCACCTACGATATCTGGTGCAAAGTCTTACACTAACCTGACTTCCTGCTGGTCAAAAGTCAATCATAATTACTATCAAGAATGGGGAACGTGCATGTATCATGTTTATATCATTCAAAACTACAGTTACTTAGAAATATTGCTAAATAACAGATGCACTTGATGCTAAGATTTTAAAACAATATGAAATCTCACTGCAAATACACCATAAAAAAATGATATGTAATTCTACTTTAAAAAATAAAAACAAACGGTGACAAATTAACTCTTTAACTGTGATATTCTACTATTGTCGTACACACATTATACAAAATATTGCTTAATTGTGACATGAGTTCTGTCAAGTATAAATTTATCCCACAGCCAAAGGATTGAAGGATTTACATAAAGTAAAAAAAAAAAATTGTACAAGTCTTATGTACGTTTGTTCAGTAGTAAATTATCTATGCATTCAGTGCTTCACATATAATATTCATATACCATGTAGGTTCTGTGTGGACAACCTGCCGCTGAAGTACTGGTACACAGTGAAAATTTATACTACCTGTACAGTTGAGATAACCAGAAACATTAACAAAAACGTAAACAAGATCCATATTTCCCTAACCAGTGCAATGCAGTCCTATAAAAGTGTTGCAACTTAGTATCAAACTTGAGAACTTGCACCAACAGTCAAGTAATTACAGAAGAACTCTGATTTTACGAACAGTATTTTGGTGACAAGATTTTCAGAAACCCTAACATTTAGTTAAATCAGGATTATTCTGTATGTTGAACGCATCAGTTTATTTTCTCTTTCTCTTACTCTCACTATCTCTAAGTCTCATACTGTCTCCATTCCCTTGCACTGACATCAACCCTCTACTCTTTCTATCTCCTTCTGCCCCATACAAAAATTTTACTGTCTTCTTTTACACAGAAAAAGCATAAAGTTAACATGAGTCAAGCTAAAATTGGTCCATTAATTATTTTGACAACATAACGTATAGCTGACAAAGCACAAAACAATGATTTAAAAGTCAGATATATCAATACATTTACAGTAATTAAAATTATTACCTTAAGAGCTGCAAAGTCATTGTAAAATTTAGTAACTGTATCCACTACAATGCCATGAGCAGATACTGCATTTATATTTGTGGACACAAACTTTCAGGATGGAGAGGGAGGGAAGTGGAGAGGAGCAAATCGGAAGAAGGAAGGGGGTAATTTTTTGAAGGGACAAGTGAAAAAGGGATCATGCCCCCTTGTGCATACGCAGGATTACACATTTAATCTGTCAAGCAAATGGTGCACTGTCTCAATTTTGAGAATCAATATCAAAATAATAAAATTAAAATAGTATTTCAAATAATTATGAAATTATTTCATTTCAGTTTTTAAGACATTAGTTAGACATCATGTTAGATACCAATAAGCAGTTTTTGGGATTGGGAAGGAAGGTTGCTTGCTGTATTCATTCCTACCTTAACCATGAAGCTTGAGACAAAACAAACCGAGCCTAACCTGAAGTGAGTGATCTTGTTCTGTGGACGAACATCTTCTTCATCAATGTCCTCCTCTTCCCCTGTGAACAGCGACAATCGAGGATCTATCAATGCTAGGGACTCCTCCAAGGCTCCCGGTGGGTGGTGACGATACAAGCGTAGCTGTGCCCCATCAAGCAGTTGATGACACACATTGCACCGGTTGTATCTCAACAATCTGCTTTCCCCTTGCTCTCGCGACACATTGTCCTTCTTCCTCGGAAGGTTATCACCCTCACCTTTCTTCCGCTTTACACTCCCCTTACACATTCTGTCTGTATCTATGCGATCCAGAACTACCACAGGAATCCTGTTCAAACCATCCTTGCTTCTTTTGGCACAACCTAGAAGTTCAACAGCAAACTTCATGTAAACATAACGGAGTCTGTCAGCAAAGAAAAAGATGTTCAATAATGTCTAAAAAAAATTTTAATTCCAACTTTGGCCGTACACACCATGTAACCCACAACCAAATTAAAACCTTCTACATACTTTTACAAACTAAACTTTCTTTTCAACATATAACCATCGCTTGCAGTGGCATATTTAAAAAAAACTTAGTTTATATTGTCAACCCATAGCAGGAATCATTCTAAGATCAAATCATACTTTTGTAATGTAATTAAATAATTTGAAATTTTCTAGCACTGTGAGATCACATTTCTCAAATGTACCGTTGGTTAAAAAAAAAAAATATTCATTATACAACATAATAATGCTAGCCACACATCTAAATCTAAATAAGAAGAATTCTGATATAGTATTGCAAGTTCACAGTAAGCTGCTCAATCAGAGATAGGATACATGCAAGAAGATACAAAAAAGAAGGTAGGAAAATAACTAGTGATAAAACTATAAGATGAAATACGGAAAAGCAAAACTCAAAATGGACAAGTATATTTAAATGACCTGAAGGCAAGAGCAAAAGATTTAGGGCCTTTTTTGTACAAAAACTGTTTTAGCTGTGGTGTTAAGTCAGAATTTTTAATGGTGTGAGGTACAGTAGAACCCCTATTATATGAGACCTCATGCCCAATAGTTGACCTTGTAAAATCACTTTTTCATAAAAAATCAGTTCTCATAAAATGGGGATAGGCTTCACAATACTCAAAAATGATGTAAAATCATTACCTTTTAAACAAGAATATTGATAAAACCAGAGTTCTATTGTAAACACATCAGAGAATTCCCAGACAGCAGAATTTCATAAGGAGAGGTTATTTTTCGCTCAGTACAGATGTTTATTTTAAAAATATTCAAAAAACGTGGGAAACACACTGTCACGCAAATTAAAACAATTTAAACTAGGGCCTAGAAAGCCAAACCGTTTAGTGATGACAAAGTATAAGAATGTACTTATTTCCAATGACTAAAACTTGCAAAGGAATATTGACTCTTGCCATTGTAAAGAAAGTCATTACAGCTATGTTTCTTCATTCATGAAACATACCTCAAATAAAACTAACATACAGAACAGTCACAGACAGTTTCTAGCCAAATTTTCGCACTCAAATAATAAGGAACTGCACAGCAATATTAACAACTTTAATCAACCACTACACAGTGCAAACAAGGTAATTATAACATCTATTACATATTAAACTAGTAGTCCACCTGCTCATATGCAACACTCACAGCAGTTAATATTCACTTTTATTGCTGGGCCTTTTCATACACCAGATTAATTGTTCGGCCAACAGGTATTATTAGGATAACCAAGAAGTCAATCGAGCTTCCACTGCAGCACGCCACGTAGCTATAGCTGCTCATGGGACACGTGACTGTACTCTTGGGTATTATTTACAGTCATAGCAAAACAAACTGAATCAAAACTTCTTAAACGTGAGAGGGTAATTGATTGATGTAAGTAATATACATGGCATGAAAACTTATTTACCCTGAGCAGGAACAGTGATGACTGTTGCTTTAATTACATCAAAACTGTGCCTTATCAGTACAATGTTCAGACTCAGATATCAAAACACAAAAGAATATTGTTAATAACGTAAGCTTAAAATTAGCAAAACTAACATGCCACTTCACAACTGATATGCTGGTAGTGCTGCCACATAGTTTAGCAGCTCACAACATAGAAATAAATTCAATATGTACCAAGATACGGCTGAAGGAAAGGTAACTTGAGATAACTGTACAATTTTTTTTCAATAAACACGAACTTCTTAGATTAAGTGATCCAAGACGGACTAGAACTTAAACAGGAACATTCAAAGCCACACATTAACACAATGAATGTCAACTCGATTATGTTAACACTTAGCACAACACTGCAAGCAAGACACAACTTACCTTTGATGTTCGTAAGTGGAACTTTTTGGAAATGACTCTTCACCAGACCATTATATTTATGCACCTTGGCAAGACTGATACGTTCCAGTCTGACAGTTAACTCTCTGTCGCACAGTGACATTGTGTCAACCACACTGAAACACTAACAAAATTATTTTAGTATAAGGAAAATTAAACCGAATACAAACTTCTGCATCAAGAACTAAAATATAATTCAACCTGACTATCCAGAAACAACCACATAATAAGCAGACCACATGAATCGTGGGCAAAATTTAAGGTGAAAATGTTAGTGGAAAAATGTACGATAACATTTTACATGTAAGATGTGGCATCATAGCACTGTAGTAAGTCCTCTCTTGCATGCCACAGATATCTTACTTGCACTGCTACTACTATTCTGACCTGCATATTGTGAATGCAGCTCTAATTCCTGAAGAGTCCAAACATGATCCTACGTTTACTTGATGTAATGTACATAAAATAATACCTGGATATGGAATGCAAAAGGGGCAGTGTTACCACAGTGTACACATAAAATTTCATACAACATTCAGCCCAGAAGTGTACTTATTATGCAGTAGTTTCTGGACATACTGTGTATGTCGATTTATATATATATATATATATATATATAAACACACACACACAAACACACGCTATACATATAACTCATTTTTGTATGCTGTATACATAATATTTTTTGTAGCCTTAACTATTTTTGTATCCTGCTTATATAATCTTTGTATTCTGTATGTATAATCTTTTCTTGTACCATATATATATATATATATATATATATATATATATATATATATATATATATATGTGTGTGTGTGTGTATATATATATAAACTTCTTTGCATATCCTGTATATATAAACTTCTTTGTGTAACCTGTATACACAAACTTCTTTACGTATCCTGTACACACAAACTTCTTTGCGTATCCTGTACACACAAACTTCTTTGCGTATCCTGTACACACAAACTTCTTTGCGTATCCTGTACACACAAACTTCTTTGCGTATCCTGTACACAGAAACTTCTTTGCGTATCCTGTACACAGAAACTTCTTTGCGTATCCTGTACACACAAACTTCTTTGCGTATCCTGTACACACAAACTTCTTTGCGTATCCTGTACACACAAACTTCTTTGCGTATCCTGTACACACAAACTTCTTTGCGTATCCTGTACACACAAACTTCTTTGCGTATCCTGTACACACAAACTTCTTTGCGTATCCTGTACACACAAACTTCTCTGCGTATCCTGTACACACAAACTTCTTTGCGTATCCTGTACACACAA
>PNEQ01036397.1:0-39843 GCA_003012365.1 Medauroidea extradentata | reverse complement strand
ACAACGTGTGGAGGTTAAACCCACAAATCACAGACGTATTGCGTCACAGTTATCTATGTACTGATTGGCACAGTCAAATGAATAATAACTCTGCACAATAACACTCTGCCAATAATTATTAAGTTGAACTGCAGGTGTGCACGTAAGACACTGAAACAAAGTGGGGCAAAAATCTTTTCGCGAAAACTACCGGGCCCTAGTGATGATCAAGCATTGTATGCTGGATTAACACACTTACAATATATTGACATTGGTTGTTCTTGCATTAAGCCACAGATATATTCTTGGAGGCTAGGTCAGTTAGTCCCCGAATTTTTCCGGTCGTTAATGATTGGTCACTATAAAACGGAACTTTTAGTTACTGGTCAGAAGTGCTCACAACGGAAGTCTACGGAGCTATGAGCCTACTAGAGATGTCTAACGAGCGTACGAAAGCTTTCAGTCTAGTCTGCTGTCGGAAAATAACGTGAACTTTGCAGGTCCCTACCCGTAAGAAGAGTCCTGAAAAATTCGCGCTTTCTTTTACGCACAAGCTATATTTCAAACAGCACTATGTTTATGTCACTTTCGCCATTGGTCCGTGACTTATTTGACATCATATGGAAAGCGCTAATCCAGTAATAAAGAATAAACTAAATGCTTGCCGAATCATGTCAGCCAGCAGCTGATGAACAGTTGATGTCTGCTTGAATGCACAGATGTTCTTGGAGGCTAGCTTACAGGTCAGTGAACCAGCGAATTTTTCCACTCTCTGACCATGCGTAGCTGTCAAAGTGTACTGACGTTATACTAAACAGAGTGTAAAATTCTAATGGTCACACAGACAACTAACTCAGTGTTGAGTATATAGTCTTCGCTCGTTGGTAGCGTTTCCCTTGGGACATATGCATGCTTCGTCATTGGACCAAATACACATTTTATCCAGATATTAAAATATTTCTACAGACAACTACTGTCCACGTCACGTCTCATGGTAGTTGTTTCTGCGGGGCAGTGCTGAGAGGGGAAGCAAATGGAGGGAGAAGAATGTTAGAAAGGGGGCGGAAGGAGGTGGGACTGAAGGCCAGAAGCTACGGGCATGTCAGTGACTATATCTATTCCAGTCGTGTTTTGTCAGTGAATGTCGCTGATGACATTGGAGCAACACGGCCAACCAAAGCGGTGAGTTTTTATATGGGTATGCTTGATTGTACTAGTATCGTGTTTGTGGACATGTCATTATGACGCACGGTCAAAGTTAAAATACCAATACCTGAATGTTGAAAACGACACTAGAAACATACTAATCGCCAAGTTATTTTATTTATATTTACAGCAATAATAGGTATATATGTATTTCATGTTTATAACAAATTATTTTAATTTTGCCGCACACTATCTAACTTTAAATCCTTCACACATTATTTTAGAAGGGCATGGTACATATTGGAATGCATTAACATGGTCGTGTAGAATGCCACCAATTCAAAAAATAATTATAAATTATAGTAAAGATTTTTAAATGCTATTTGAACGTGGCGTTAATAAATGACATATTTGACAAGATGAATATTAGTACTTCGATGTTGTGGAGAGATTTTGACAGACATGGTCTTTATAATGTCCATGGAGTGTGAATGATGTAAATATGGAAAAGCATTGGAATGCAAAGTCGAGATGATCCTGACGGGGATCGAACCCGAATAGCTGCAGTGGAAGGCAAGATGCCCGATCAAACATTCCCAGTACACTATAATCAAATTTTGTAAAGTGTACAAAGCTTTTCTTTGTAGAATTATTAATTTATAAAGTTACAATAGTAATGTTTGTAATCGACTACTACAACATATTTTCTTGTATATAAAGAATTTTCCAGATCTGAAAATTAAAGACCGTTTATTTAAACATAGAAATTATAAGTACAATGTTGAAATCAATGATCCCTATTAAGTGAATATTAGAGAAAGTATCGAATGTCTACATCTCCTTGCGCAGTTTGTTGGCAATTTGCTAAATCTTAGTTGATTATCGACAGAATTATTATAATTATTATTTCAGTAACACATAAGTTTGTCTTGTATTTAATTTCATTCATGTGTCACCTGACGTAGAGGATATTTATTAGATAAACGAACACGAAACTGCGAGATGGTGGTGCATTTGTGGTTCGAATATCATCTTTTGAATCTAAATATTTTTAGTAGCTTTAATGATTTCTACTGTCTACAAGAGCACTTAAAATAACAAAATAATGATTATCAAACTTAAATTAGCTCGCGAATTCTTGTAGAATTACAAAAGTGTAATGCAAAACCATGAAGAAATTTACAATTTCTTTTTTAAAGTAAAATGTTTTTACAATGTAGAGTAGAGTGGGTGTAGAGGTAAAATACCTTAATAGAATAGAAAATTAGCTTTATAGAAAGTGACTCGAACTTACTGTTTGTGGAATTCTAGCTTGTGCCTAAAAAAGCGAGAATTTTTCCGTTCCCTACTTGTTTAGTTTCTCTTACTCCGCCAAAATTGCTGCTACAGTTACACAGTTACTTCAAGTCTTTAAGTATGTCATTTGCATACTACAGCTCAATGGGAGAATGTAGTTGAGTTGGCTGGAATAAAGACTTGATTAAGCTAAGACATTTCTTCTATCAAACAGTTCATCGTGTTCCATTATATCCATAATAGACACACGACAATTTTTGAATCGATATCTCAACTCTTCACATAGTTATGATTTTTTGTCTTGATCTGTGCTGATACCACTGTGCTACAAATAATTGCTATTTCATCTTTAACCCTCTTTAACTGTGTTTATGGTAAATATTATTAAATTGTGTAATGCAAGTAGCTACTGTATATTTGCATTAAGAGAAAATCACCCGAGAGACACGTAAAATAAAACAAAAACGAATCTCTACAAAACATTACACCTGCCACTATCTCATTATGCTGTTTTCTCACTTTACTCCAGCCAACTCCTCAATTACTGCCCTAAGATGCGTATAGGATTACGACAACTAAGTGAGTTACAACAGTTTACATGTGCAGAGTGTATGTTATTACTTCAAATTAAGGAAAATACCCGCTTTCCCCCCTTTGTTACTCGCACCTCAGACGCCGCGCGAGCTCTGATAAGCGTTGCGATAAGTTTGCTTCAAGTTGAAAGTTCACAATTTCTAACACAAAGAGGGAGTTGTATTCGCTTTCAACGCTATGTATACAGTTTTTCATCTGGGATGAACACAAAACTGCTTTGCGATACAGTCATAACAGAAGCCCCGAACTGACAACTTCCTTAGTTTTCACTGTTATCATCAGAAGACAGGTTAGTATCTGAATCATGACTCATGACATATTAATTATTGTAGTCAGCAACATACTGTAAACTTTTCCATTGAAAAAGTTTTGAAGACCAGGACGACGAAATACGTTTTCTAACAGCGACAATCACGTGTATCCAGACAATGATTTGAGCGTGCACCAATTCAGTTACGCTGTTTGATAGCCTATCCAAATTTTAAGAAGTGGGAATATAGGTGTTTTCTCACTGAATCGTGTTACGAAATTGTTCCTAACTTCCGAATTAACATGTTCTCGCCTATTCGCCGTCAAAGCGAACTAACATCTGGAAATAATTTACATAAAATGTTTTCATGAGATCATTAGCACATGTGCTCTGCTGTGTAAATAATAAATTGTGCAATCCTCGGTTCTGAAAACATGTCGTGGAATGCCTGTAATGTTGCCTTGAGTCTGACTTAATATTACATAATCTAAACTTCGCATTCTTCCTTGAACAACCACTTTTATTTTCATAAAATTCTCAGAATAATTATTGATGTCTACAGTCATGTAACTGTGCGAATTATTTGTACGTATTTTGTAATCAAAGTTAGCGTATTGCTGCATCGTTTTGATGAGTCATAAATAAAGTTCTAAAGAGTCACTGATTTTCGGTGATGAGAATTATGCAAAAATTTGCTTCGGTGCCTTATATGTAGAGAGAGGAAGAATTCGCGGGTTCACTGACCTGTAGGCTAGCGTCCAAGAATATATTGAGGGTTCAGAGCACAACTATACCAAGTCCATTAATTCTAGTAATGAGAAACACAAGCTTTAAGTGTTTTAGGGATAAACAATTCCAGGGGACCAAAACTGATAATGTAAAATGTCACAATTATATGTTAGGCATAGAGTTAAATACTGATCATACTTACATCCAATATGAATTGCACACATAACGAGAACATTTACTGAAAATGAACTTGGTCTACTTGTGCTCTGAACCATCCATATGTGTAGGCCTATATTCAAGGAGACAGCAGATGTTCATTGGCTGCACGCTGACATAGTAAAATGGGCTCGCATTAGTTACATTGTTATTATTGGCTCATCGACTTAAAGGTGGCGTCAAATAAGTGAAAGGCCAATTGTGAAATTAGCACGAACTTACAGTTGATGGAATTCTAGCTTGTGTCTGAAAGAAAACGAGAATATTTCAGGTCTCTACTTATATGCCTATATGTTGCACTGCTTCAATATCTATACGCATATCACAGACTTGTGATGTTGCAGTTACGTCGTTCTGATTGGCACAGTCAAACAAGTGACGTATGTGCGCAGACAACAATCTGCCAATAACCATGAAGCACAGCTGTAGATGTGCACGTAGGGCGTGAAACAAGTTGGCGCATAACTCTGTTAACAAGAATTCAGTCGTTCTAACATTTTGTTATTTCTTCTACGTGCATTCATTTGCCAGATGAGTTTGAATCGGTTTTCATCATACTCGTAATAAGCTTTTGACTAAATAAGTTTCGCATACGGTTCTTTGTCTTTCAGAATCGTTAAACAATTATTCATTTTTATTTCTGTTACGTGACGTGGTTGGTACTAGAGCTCTCGCCTCCCATTAAGGAATTCCAGGTTAAATTCCCAGTGGTATCAGGCTCCAATATTCCGCATGTGGGAAATGTAACGAACGTTGCCGTTGGGCAGAGGGTTTTCTCAAGGTACTTCCGTTTCTCGAGCCCCTCGCATTTCGTCGCTTCTCCATCGTAGGCTTAGTTTTATGTCGTAGTCATAAGTCTGCACTTAAGGTGTAATCTCCTTCCCTTGGATGCGATCCACATACATTAAAAATAGTATATTTTGTCTTAATTTTGATTTAAGTTAAATAAGATTAGTTGACTAATTTCAACAATTATTACAATTGAGGAACAAACTATCAAACCCAGATATGTTCACAAAAATCCGAAATTGGTTGAACATATTTTATACATTAGGTTGCTAAGTTACACCCGAATTATACGGACAGATTAAATTTTAAAATAAAACCTGTCTCGTTTTAAGATCAGGAGAAATTTTGTGTCTTCATTCAAAATCTGACACGTATACCTTACCTTACTGTAATGTTGCATTCAAAACAAGGGCACAAGAGCTGGCATGTTCTGGATGACGTAGGATTATGAAATGTTACCTCTGTCAAGTTTGCTCACTTATAAATCCAGGCATATACATAGTATTATTTCCGAACTGCACTAGACCAATTTTCTTTAGAACCAAATGAAATATGTTATTATTTTATCTCATAGTAAGGTTAATTCTATTACAGGTTGGTGAGAAAATATATTTTCTCATGGGAGAGTTTGACTAAGGAAAAAAATCTAGTTGCGCTGCAGTCGATACGTACCTAATTATACACGAAACCGAAGCTAAATCAATTTTAACTACACTGTTAAACATTTCCGTAAATTCATGGAAATATTTACATAAAAGTACTGTAATTTTACGAAGTGGCTTCCGTAATATTTTGTTTGCGGAAATGTGTCCGTATTGCCAGTTTACGGATGTTTGACCGTAACTTTCCACAAAGTCATGAAAATATGTTTCTACAATTTTAAAGCATATTTTACTGAGTTTCTTAAAAAAAAAAAAAAGTGGTATTAATAATCACTATGAATCCTGGATGTCAAATACAAAAGTTGTCTCTTTTAAAGTTGATATCTTACCATTGCATGGAACTCATTTACTCATAAATTGTCACTGTGGTTCAATGGAGCCGACCCCCCGTGGCTCAGTTGGTTGAGCGGCCGGCTTTGGTGCGGAGGGTTCTGGGTTAGATTCCCAGGTCTGGCTGGATGTAAATTTGTGTTTGTCCATTTGGGTCTCAAAAATCGTCACTATGCAAATTGTCTCACGAAAAGTACTGGGGTCACTCAAATTAAGTCACATTAAAGGAGGGAATGGTTCGTGCAGTGATGGTGCGGAAGCTTCCGCATCGCCGTTGCACCAAACATTTAAAAAAATGGTTAGAGCTTCTGCCTGGCAATTACAAAGTCGTGGGATCAAATCCCAGCAAATTCGAAAATTTTTCAGGTTGCTAAATTGTGCGTCAAAATCTCGACAACACATAGCTAATAGGAAAATGTAGTATTTCTAGAAAATGGAGTCCTAGTAGATTACAGAAATTTAAATTTTTTTTGCAGAAAAAGGATTTTCCGTTATTTTACGGAGGGTTCCGTTATCAAGAAAAACTGAGTGTCCGTTACTTTAGGAAGATTTCTGGATAATTATTTTGCCAGTACTTTTCCGTAATTTCACAGATTTGTTTCCTAATAGTGTAGACGTGACAAAGAGAGCAGTTATTAAAATTAATCTTAAAATGACAAGTAAACAAATTTGGGTTTTCAAATTATCAACTTTATGAAATTTAGGAAAGCTCTGTGATTAGTCAGTTGACACCTATTACCAATACCAGCGTTCAAGAGTCAGACATTTTTGCAGTGCCAAACTTTTATCATTGACCTTTATAACTTGTAGTATAATTAGCCTTTCTCATAGTAATAACCATAATTTTACAGTTAAAATTACATACAATAATGAACCTGCCATATTTCATTTTCGTTATTATTGCAACACATCAACTTTGTCGATTTCCTGTAAAATTGATTAAGGTGGACAAGTCTGGTTTTGAATGGTTTCTCATTACTATGAGCAATATTTCGAGGCTTCTGCACATTGAGATCGGTTTTGAATAATGTGTATAAAGTTAATAAAATAGGTCAAAACTATTTATTGTACTGGCTGAATTTTACGTTTCAGAAAACAGCCAGTCGTTTCTTCATCCAGCACATAAACACACTTGTTATTTTTAACAGCTTATAGTTACACACCACGAACAGCAAATGTCGTGTTCGTTGTTCGCTTTCATCTACCGCACGAACATACGTCCTTGACCCTGTACAAATGACGTGACCTCCCGGCAAGATTGTGGGTGACCTTGAACCGAACTATTTTTTGTAGCAAAGTAAATTAGTAAAAACATTTTTTATAAATATCAGTTACGTTATTTTTATTCTAAAAGCAACGGTTTTACGAACAATTTTAAAAAGCATTTTCCGGCAAAATTATTCACTATGATTTCTAAAACAGTTGTGCAATGGGAGTGCATGACTGGATTTAGATTTTTAGATATACTACAGAAGAAAAACATAAATATGCAAAGAATGCCCGTTTACTAAATCATACTCTTCTTATTTATGTTTTTACTATTCTCTTTAGTTTTCGTTGACAGACATCTACCTCGCAATGGAGTATGTCAAAAATCTATAGTCCGCCACAATAATTTAAATATTATTAAAGAAAAATACATACGAACATTTTACAAAATCGAGTAGTTGACAGAAAATAACGTTTAAAAAACTATTTAAATTATTATACAGTATATGCAAAAATATTTCGTAGGATGTTTACATTTTTAATTAGAGCCGGGTACTCAAGGAAAGGACGCTGAAAACGCCAATTTGAGTCATTTAAAGTAATGTGGAAATTGTCAATGTATAATTGCAGGGAGGAGGCTGTTCATATACATCTTACACGATATGAGAAAACACAACATACGCGTGCACATGGAGTGTTTTTCTGAATTAATAATATTTTGCTTACTGCATGCAGTGTAATAGGCAAATAAGCTGGATTGCACACTTAACCAGCGGCGGAAATGTAACAAAAGTCATGCAAACAAAAATGAAGAGCGACTTTATAGAAATGTATGTTTAAAGTCATGAACCGGCGGACAAACACTGACGTGTAAGGTTTAAATAATAGCTTAGATGGAAAATAATTTTTAAAACTTTAACGATTTACTCTAAATCTCTTTAAAACAGGTTGGAATAATAATGCGTGCTATTTGTTTTTTTTTTATAAGTTCTCTACAACATCAACTTAAACCGCATAACGTTATTTTAGAACGACAATAAGTGTCGTCTGCAGTGCAATTGTTTATTACAGTTTTGTTTATAATAAGTGCATTTTAAGTGACATTATGTAGTATGTATTTACATTCATTAGGCACAATTTCGTGAGCGTATTAAATTTTAAAGTCTCTGATCTTTCATTGACACCGAATATGACACTGGACCATACATTGGAAAATTATGCTGGTGAATCGAGATCAGAGCAGGTATTATCGTCTATAGTGATAATTCTTGCTGATGCTTACTGTCTTGACAAATTGGATGGAGATGTTTCATGATGGTTTCTTGAAACGACAATTCACCATACCGTGCAGCAAGTATAATGAGAGGGTTCAAATCAGACAGGACGCTAGGAGACAAGCGAGGATCTTGATAGAGTAGAATCATCCTTCAGCTCCTGGCTTCCAGTCTTGTGCAGTCTTCTTTGGGTAACTATGATTATTGTTTTTGTAAAAATTATTTTAATACTATAGATTGGAACAGATTTCGTGAAACCAAAACCGTCTCATATATTTATTAAGAATTGTTGATGTAACCTAAATTTTTCGGAACAAAAAAAAATATAATTTTGGATATTTCGCTGGGTGAGAATTACAAGGTTGTAAGAACCAGAATTCACAAAAATTAAATATTAGTGCTACGTGGTTCTATGTGACAATATGAACATTTTGATTGGCTTGTTTATTCCTTATTAATTCGTTTGGAGTTAATTAGCCAGCCAGAATGTACAGACTGTTAGGAAGAACATAGTGAAAGTAATTTTCGTAAATTTCGGCGCTTAGAACCTTGTAATTCTCACCCAGCGAATTATCAACGTTATTGAATAATTTTTTTGAATAGGGACTCGTGTCATTTTAGAGCTACGTCTTCATAGCTTACAGATTCAAAGTTCAAATCGGATATCAATGTTAAAATAAAATAGTCTCATAAAAATGTATGGGTTTATGGACACACACCATTGCTTAGGTTTACGGTTAGATGCATACCGTGTCCATACCGGGTATTAATGAGATCTTTCAAAGTTTGTACAATGGAACTTTATAATGAAAATGTGTATGTTTTATGGACATAGACAATGGTTAGAGACACGGATAATTCGTGAATTCATTTAAACAAAATTTCACGCCAAACAACTGTACGTAATAGTTATTTTTACGATTAGGTTAGTGTTTATTTATGTTCGAAGATTATGAACCCATAGCTACTCTACATGAGAACACTCTCTGACTCCAGCGCTTCCTTGTCACGTGTACAACTTGTCTCTCGCTTGAGCAACAGCTACAGGACAAGTAGTTGACAATAGAGTGTGCATGGGGATGAGGAAGCCAACAGGCAGGTCGTATAAC
Source organism: Medauroidea extradentata (assembly GCA_003012365.1). NCBI lineage: Eukaryota > Metazoa > Arthropoda > Insecta > Phasmatodea > Phasmatidae > Medauroidea > Medauroidea extradentata. Next base: position 30,260 of record PNEQ01036397.1, on the reverse strand, counting down.
CCGAGAAATTTCCGGGTCTCTAGCAATGGTGTATTTTCATAAGCCCATGTATCCTTATTATAAAGTCCCATTGCAAAAAACGTTTAAAGACCTTAAAACAAGTCTCAAATGGCTATTTAAAAAAAATAACTAGGGACCTCATGTATTCGGTGTTTTCTTGTAGACACAAACTAGATTTCAAAGAACTCTAGGATTATTGTCACTTTCGCAATTTGTCACTGACTTATTTAACACCTCCTGGAGAACGCTAAGCCAATAATAAAAAATCAACTACACGTAACCCAATCATGTGGTACCACTATGTCAGCGAGCAACCAATAAATATCATATGTCTGCTCGAGTTCACAAAGATTCTTAGAGGATAGCCTACAAGCCAGTGAACTAGCGATTTTTTTTATTTTCTTCAGATTTCTGCGTAATATCTCGTAAGACTTTAAAACATTTTCGGATACATTTGACACGAGAATTATAAATTTCAATTTATATCTTAATAATGAGTTTTGAAAATAATTATTAAGTTGGAGAGATTTAGATATAGAAGTTGATTTTTTTAAATTGAGGAGCTTTTAAGAGCAAGGCAAACTGACGTCTTGTCGAGGGATCCTGTCAATAATACCAACCCAAACACACGTTGTACGTTGTAAAATAATTTTATTGGAGCGTTGGCGTGGAGAGGGGGTACTCACGCATGACGTCTGCAGTGACCTTCTGTCGCCACGAGTCCGGCACATGGTCTGGTCGCAGGTAGTCGAGCGATTCGGCAGATGACCTCGTGTGTGACGATATCGGCTAGCGCTGTCCCGCAGGAAACCCAGGTAAATCACGCCGCTTTAATATTTACTAAGGACCCCTGATTTTCGCGAAAACATTATTGCTCCACTTTGATTCAGGGCACCATGTGTAAGGTCATGAATAGGGACCTCTGTTTATCGCGATAGGAATGTGGCCCCAGTTTGTTTCAGTGACTCACAGGTACATCTGCATTTCTGTTTCGCGGTTAATGGCAGCGTGTCAATGTGACAAGTCGTGCCTCATTTGACTGAGCCAATAATAATAACGTTCCTGCAACACCACACGTTTGTGATTTTCCGGTTGAATCACAAGGCTAGTTAGAGATAAAATATCCAATCACTGACCACGAAGCATACACGCACGTAAGGCTCCGAAATAAAGTGGAGTAAAATTATTTTCGCGAAAAACCGGTGTCACTAGTCCAGCTTGTTTCTGTGTTTCAAGTGCACATCTGCAATTCTCCTTCATAATATTGGATGATTTAATTCTCTCGTGTCCTGAGGTTCTAACCACGTGTGGTACAGTCAAGTCAGAGACGTCACGTCGTAAATACGCGCTGCTTATTACCATGAAGCACAGCTGAAGATATGCACATAAGGCGCTAAATAAAGTTAATATCGTAAGATGACCGATGAGTAGAGGCACGATTATTTCGCGTAATCATCTGGTGGCAGCTTAGACTTCCCAGTCCTATACACAGTCGAGTATACAGTGGCTTCTGAGCGTACAAGAGGGTATCACGTGAGTTCGCAACGATTTATTTCCTTATTTATTGGTTTGCTGTCGTCGAATGTGTATTAAAACTACTGTTGTCCGATCACAATGATGACAGAGAAGTATACGTTGTTGACGTTCAACCTGACCTAGAATCAATACGCGAAATATTCTTGCCTCTGCCGATGAGGATACCCGAGGGCCAGGATCTCGTACCCCGTTTGCAGATTTTGTGAACGGAGTCCCGTAGGGAATCTGACGTGACTTGTAATGAGGCCCTACGATGGAGACGCGCCGGAATGATAAGGGTGGGGGAAATGGGATAACCTCGAGAAAACCCACCTGCCAGTGACACCGTCCGGCACGACTCCCACATGCGAAAATCCGTGGACCGACCCCGCCGGGGATCGAACCCGGTTCGCCTTGGCGGGATGGGAGCGGTCTTACCACCCGGTCGCCGCGGCTTTACATAAAGCACTGATACAATCTGGGGCAAAATCGGGGCTCTAACGATATCTCATAAAGAATGGTGAGCGATGAACTTGCAGATTGCGCTCGAGTATGTACAGATCAACGGAGTATAGTCTGTTAACACATAATAACACGAATTTTCCATGTATTTACTTACGTGTAGAGCCATGAAAATTCGCGACATTATTAGGCAGCAGACAAGGATTCATTGATCTTTACATATTTGAACACAACATATGTAGTTTAGAGCTACGATTTTACGGCGAAAAGATTTTTGTGTCAAATGGTTTCAGTGTCTTATGTGCAGATCTGTAGATCTGCTTAGTGGTTTTTGGTGGCGTGTCTTCGTGCAGATCATGGAGGTAGGAGTATACAGGAGATGGCATGTTGGGACTTCCTTGAAGTCGACGTATATGAGCCAGTTTTGCGTGAACAATTCGTTATTGTTTACCAACACACAACATCGAGTACATCGAGTAAGGTTTTCGTAAGCGCCACGTATGGTATTGATACTGTAGCTGTATAGTAAGCATATTTGAATGAAAACGGTTACTTGTGTTGAATTCGGGTGTAAAGAGCGATCAGGCACGTGAAATACAATTGCTACTGTTACATTTCAAGAGTAATAAGGCAATATTTTACGTCTGCATAGTGTAAATTATGTGGTTAAACAATTGCTTATGTAGATAAACCTTGAGAACTAACCTGAAAATACTGCAACATATATTGTTCATTTACGCATATGTACGTCACTGACGATGTCCAACTTTTTGCTAATAGCAATAAAACAAACAAATTTGCACACAAAATGTTAAATAAATAGCATAAACTAGCATAAATGTATTACGTTAGTTCAACGGTGATTTACATGCTCAAACAGTTGGCGATGTCTGTACTTATAGAAATGTGTTTCAAAACGCTATCATGCCATAGAGTTTTAATTTTATTAAAAAATTTTGTTCTCCAATTAACGTAGACTGAGATAAACACAGCACATCTTATATTCGATAAATAATTTGTACACCATTGCTCTACAAACTTCAAGTAAAATGCATTTGCTCTTATTGTGGAAACATTGTTTATGGGCTACGTGACCACGTGTATAATCATTCAAACAACAAGGGCACAAGTACACTGACTTCAAGTGTCTGCCTGGGCAATATACGGCATGGCCACCCCCCCTCCCCCCCGCCTTTTCCGGTGCATAGGCGACAGTTATTCGACTGTGCCAATCACAAGTAAGTTACTACGACAGCGAGTGTCAGTAATTAGCGTGTAGGACATTGAGAGTTAAAAATAACTTATCAATGAAATTGAAATTAAGTAGTGCAAAATATTTTCGCGAAAATCGTATGTCCGTAACTATTTACATGTAACACGCTTCGACAAACTGCTTACGCAGTTTGCTGCTGTTAGGTAGGAATTTAAGAAAGTATGGTTGGTATGACCGGTTTTCCGTACAGCTGCGTGCTGACGTCAATAACTTTCCAAAGGGAACTAGCTTCCAGCAGAACTGGGAAACAGTTCAAATCACTACTACCTTACCCCTTAGTGTGTTGCAGCTCTGTATTAATTCATGTATGCTTTCGCATTATTTATGTTTGTCATAAGAGGTGACTCAAAAAGTAAAATGATTTTATTAAAAATAATTCACTGATAACGTAAATATTTCTGAAAGTGTTAGCCTATGTTACTCGCTAATTTGATCATTTAAACATTTAATTAAGACTGAATATTCACTCGAAAATTCTTAATTTATAATATAACATTTAGAAATAAATGCGAAATGCTGCTGCAATGCTTTTAGCAAATATCGCAAAAGTCTCACAGACATTTAAAAAATTATAAGAAAATTTAATGTGCTTTATATTATATTTTACAGAAGCTGGATAACATGAAGTAATTAATCATTAGCATAAAACAAATGAAAACATTTATATAAATATATAATAATATAGTATCAAGATTGTAGACCATAAATTATATTTTTCTGTAAAGTATTTGGTGTTTTTTACTGACTGATTTGCAGTAGTTATTAAAAGTGAGAAGACTAAACAGGAGGTACAAACGAGTTACAGGTTTACTGCAAGGAATTGAATACCTGAGTAATATTTTTTAAAAATTTAAGTAAAGGGCAACATTAATCCTACAGTCATAATAAATATTTATTACGTATGTTGGAGAATGTCGAGAGACTTACAGTTGAAAAATAATACATTCTATATTTTATGGAACATTTACATTTGCATCTAATAAAGCGTTATTCGCATTTGGCAAACATGTGTAGTTTTCAACTCTTACTAGCTAGTTTCAGGGGTCGGTTCCTGGTTTTTCGCATGGGGGAATCGTGCCGGACGATGCCGTTGGTCAGCGGGTTTTCTCGGGGATCTATCGCTTTCGCCGCTCTTTCATTCCGGCGCTGATCCACACTCACCTCATTTCACCCCTCACCAGTGCTTAAGACCTTGATGTTGAGCGCTGATCAAGATCTATCACTCTCACTAGTTAGTTTCGTTTCTAAAAGACTGTGAGTTTTAATCAAACTTTAAAAATAGTATTTTTTTACTTTAATAGTACATTTTTTGGGTTACTAATTGTTTTCTTTAAGGTTGTATTGAGTTTCTCAGTATTTTTGTACCAAACAATTATAGATTCGGCTCTTTTCCAAGGATATATAAAACGATTTTCCTACTTTTATCATGGATCATTTTTAAATTTTAAAGGAAGATATGTTTTCAAGGTTGCACAGTCTCCGTTTGGACGAGAAAAAAGTTATTTTTAGATATATTATAACAATATGACTATTGTAGAATTTCTCAGCGCTATACCGTAATTTTCTGACGCCAAGTTAACCATATATTCTTGTATCGTGACGAAACACGTAAATAATACTAGCTCGTTCTAGACACTGATTTATATTTGTCCTGGTTCTTCATAGCAATGCAGGTGGGAAATGACTGTAATTTCTTATATAAGAAATCTTGAAGAAAAATATTAAAGAATAACTGTCCACACAGTTATATTTCTCGTTTGTGTGTCTTACTTAATTACGTATATATTCATGTATTTAAAATTACAAATATGGCCGTTAGTTTTATTACCAATGCATATATATGTATATACATATAAATGATTTTTGTCAATAAAACGACTATAACTCTTAGAGTTTTCCGTACACTGTAAATTTTTTTTGTACTTTTACAAAGAAAAGCCTTGGAAACCCAGTTGCCAAGGAAATTCCTTGTAAAACTACAATGGTTATCCTTGTAATAAAATACAAAGTATAGGTTTGTAAAATTACAAGGACTAGCCTTGTAGTTTCACTTTCAATAAGGAAAAAAAAATTAAATGTTCATTGTACTTCATAAATAACACTGAACTTATTTGTCAAATAAATTTTGAATAAAGGACGTATACAAGTGATTATTTTGAAACAATAAAAAACCTCGGGAGATGCTAAGTTTCAAACCACTAACCCCACGCTTAGAACCTACGCACCTTACCTCTAGACCAGCGTGACTTACATGTAGTTTAGGCCTATGTCTATTTATTTATATACATTCAATGTATAGTTTAGTAATAATTCTTCCTTTTAAAGCACGCAGTTAATATAAATATTCACTTTACTTCAGAAAAATACTTTTCAAAGGTAGTGATATTTGCATAAGTAATTTCCGGCGAACTTACGATTTTTGTAGGCTACACAATTTTTTTCTGAGTTTTTTTGCAAACATTTTAACATTATATACTAATCATTTTGCAAGGACTATTTTTAACATTAACAAAAGTTTGTACAACTACGAAGAAGTGCCTTGTCATATTTTACGAAATAATTTACAGTGCAGGAACTGTCGGTATAGGTACAAGGAATTCCTTTGTAGTATTACAAAGTTTACCTTTGTAACTTCATAAACTAATGATTTTACAAGGGTATTCTTGGTACTTTTACAAGGATTTGTAAAAGTACAAAGAATATCCTTGTAAATTTTACAAAATTTTTTTAGAGTGTAAGCAGTCACTGAAGTTGAACACAAGTAGCTTAATGAAGTCTCTCTTAAAATACTTTGTTGTTAACTGTATTTTCTTCATGGCTGATTAACAGTTTTAAATCAACACGTGTTTCATCTTACGAATCATACGAGACTTACATAAGCGTAAATGCTCTTTATTCTTTCCCGTTCTTGTGAAAGAGGCTGAGTATATCGGTGTATTTTCCACCATATTCCTCGCCTGATAACTGGTGTTATCTTCGGTGTTGTCATTTCGCTCTGAAGCAATTCGCATTAAAAGAACAACTGTCATTATCACTGACCCGAGGAAATATAAAATGGTAAAATAAGCTAATTCATAATGCATAGAACTACAAAAATATCATTAAAACCATGCACTATTTCCTATGCTTCCATTACCGTTTGTATTTTTTACAGTTGTTAAGATGGAAAATAATATTTCCATAAGTGTATGATAAAATATATAAAATGCAATAAAACAAGTCTCTCATATTACCTTACTTTCCGGTAATATCGAAATAAAAAAATGGGTTTGAACTTTGCAGTAAAACGTGAAGATTTATTCACGTTTCAATATTTCCTTGATCGGCGTGTTGAAGGTATTATGAAACAATGAAACAGAATGAATGCCAACAACAGTAAAATTACTGCAGCATCACACGTCTGTGATTTGTCGCGAGTAGAACACCAAGACACGTAAGAATTTAAACATTCAATCACTTACTGTGAAGCAGAACTGCAGATGTGCACTAAGGCACTGAGACAAACTGGTGCGAAGTTCTTTTCGTGAAAGGTTCATGGTCCTACATACAAGACACTGATACAGAGTGATGCAACAGTGTTTTCGCGAAAATCAGGGGTCCCTAGTAAACGTGATTTACCTGGGTTTATCTCTTGATTATTCATAACAATGCAGGTGAGAAAGGACTGTAATTTCTTATAAGAAATTCTGAAGAAAACTTTTAAAGTATAACCGTTCACACAGTAATATGTTTCTATTGTGTGTCTAACTTAAGTACGTATATATTCTTATGTTTAAAATTACAAATATGGCCATTAGTTTAACTGTTAAGTGGCAGTCGTAGCCGATATCGTCACACATGAGGTCGTCAGCTGAATGGCTCGACTATCTGCGGCCAAGAGATAGCAGTACGCTTGCTGTATTAAATATATCGTTTGCGTCGGAGGTAAAATTACTATACACACAGTTATAATTTACGATACGTGTTGCATATTTAAGGAGTTCGAACGGTAGATTTCGAGCGAACGACTGGAATGCTCAATCATCAATAAAATCTTAAGTGCTCATCATAATTCGATAGGCTTTATTTGCCGAGTAGCCATTCGATTAGCGGACGTTTATTTATATAGCACTGGGCGGCAGTATGCTTTGCTTGCAAGTAAAAAATTTAAAACGGTATTTATAAAAATGAGAACCTAAAACCATGAAACCCATAAAAATAAAAAACTGCAGATTTTATTATCTTTAGTACGATAACATCCATGAATATATGATAACCGAATTTAGAAAATATTCACATTTTGATTTTTAAATAATTTTAGTCTCCGGAAACATCTGCGCGAATAGTTTACGAATGTTAAAATTATTTTAAAATCAAAACGTAAATATTATTGAATATCGCTTATTTTATTATAGAGTCCTAAATATTATCGTACTAAAATTTTGAAATAAATTTTACTTTTTTTATGGATTTTGTGGGTTCAGTCCCTCTTTTGTCTAAATACATTTTCAAATTTTTTACTCGAAAGCAGAGCATACTACCGTCCACATAAATAAACGTACGCTAATAAAATGTCTACTCGAAAAAAAATTCCATCAAATTATGATGAATAGTTTACATTTTATCGACGATTGAAAATCCCAGTCTTTCACTCATCTTACCTTTCAATACCTCTTAAGGGGATGTAAAACAATTTCTGTTCCCTTCCCAGCCATATTTCAATCGTATTCATTCTCTGACAGGAAGGTTGTAGAACGCAACTTAAAAATGTCAGACAGTTCGATTTTCTCTCGGGGCAGCACTATAAGATCTAAAACTTGCATAAAAAGAGTCACAAGACATTTTAAAGACAGTCACGGAACCATTTATACTTTAAAAATACGAATTTTTGTCGAAGAGATAGTTATCCAGTAAAAGTCTTTGTGTATATGTGGTTCACATTAAAGCGAGCACTTTTTAGTATCATCGTGTTAATAATATTAGTGTGAAACATTATTTTACATAATATCAGATTTTCACTTTTGAAAACAATTCAATCTATAAACATTGATTGTAAACTACGTAGCTTTGTGTATACAACAAAGTGGCAGGGAGTTATAAATTATCTGAATGTAAAAAAGTAGCGAGGTATTCGAAAGTGCTTACTTTATCCCGAACCACCTGTATAAAAACAGTATAAGGGGCTAAATAGTTACAGGAGATGCCGCCAGACGTCGCTGCAACACTGAAACGTTATGTTATAATTAGAGACTGGAAAAATTCGCGGGTTCAGTGAACTGTAGGCCAGCCTCCACGAATATCTTTATATTCAAGCAGACATCAGCTCTTCATTGGCTGCTAGTTGACACAGTGCTGCCACGTGATTCGGCCGGTATTTACTTGGTTCTTTACTATTGAATTAGCGCTTTCCGTAAAGTGTCAAATAAATCAAGGACCAACGGCGAAAGTGACACAGACATAGAGATGATTGAAATCTAGCCTGTGCGTAAAAGAACACGTGGATTTTTAATGTCCCTACTTACGAATGAGAGCGCATCGGGACATAGCACGATAACATCACAGAAGTTTCTTACTTTCACTGGTAAGATATTTAAGTACACAGTTTCGGGTGGAGAAATTGCAAACTTGATATTTAAAGCATAGGCCTACGTGGTACGTTTTGCGTACCTCGTACGTTGGCACTTGTGAATCAACTAGCTGCTTGATAATATTTATGGTAACGTTCCAAAGGTATGGTGGCCAAGTCGTAAATGAATGCCTTCTCAGCAGTGGCGAGCTGAAACCAAAATTTGAAGATAACAGTAATAATAATTATAAGTTTAGAAATTAACGAGAATATAAGTGATATCAGGGTAAAGTGGTATTCGATTAATCTGCCAAATTATCTCTAAATATCCTAAATATAAAGTTGTATACCATCAGAACGCAAAGATCTATGTTGTTATCGTGACACTCGCAGGCGCAAAAAAATTTACATATAAGCGCACGCATATCACACACACTGCGGTAAAGATAACAGTAATGTTTGAGCGCGCATACAGTGAGGTACTCTGTACAAAAAGCTTCCTAAATAGTTATGGAAGTTATTAACGTATACTACACATTACGGGATATTAACCATATTTTGGCTTGTAAAGAAATCAAATTTCGAACACGTTATTTTAAAGTTTTGTAACACCAGTATACATATATATATATATATATATACATATATAAGTGTTTCCTGAAAATGTATACAAATGCTACTATGGACATATGGGGGAAAATGTTCTACACCTTCTTCCTTAACACTCCATTACGTCGGTATAGTTAGTTTACAAATTACTTTTACAGGCAGTTTCAGTTATTAAGAGTCCCAAGTAACTGTAGTTCATTGAGCGGTAATTAATAATTCCCTTCCCCTCATACGACATTTCACAACTACACGTAGTTATTTAATCTCTATTTACTACAATATTAAATAATTTAATAAAGTAATATTGTAACTTCTCAGTTACACTGCAAATCGTCAACCTAAGGTCGAAGGACTTAACATTACTGGTATTACTGATGGAAACAGAAGGATAAATTATACTTTGACGTAGGCTTTTATATAAAAGGAAATAATTAAAGAAAAGTCTATTATTTTCCTAAAAATAAATTTGTGTTTATCATAAAAATTCGTATTATACCAGTAGAAAAGATTTTTTTTTTCATTACAAAAATAATACTGACTATAGCGTAATTGTTGTAACCTGAATTTAAATAAATAGTTAGAGTTTTGTCATAAAGCATACGCTTTGTGTCACATTTATGTACCATGCAAAAGGAATAGTTAAAGTAAAGAGGATATTTATGTTTAGCAAATACTAATTCCAAAATACCATCTTCCGGGGCCTTTCTAGTTAGGTTGTATACGTGTGCAACAGTAAATGACGAAAAGTAAAAACACTTCATAAACACTCTATCGTGCACTATGATTTTGTTTTCAAGTCACTTATTAACATGTGTCAGGTATGAAACTTGTATGGGTGTAAATTTGGTGATTGGGATAACGACTGTGTTTCACATATCTTGGGTATCATGCGATAGTCATCCCGTTGAATTGGTAAACGGTACACATTATGTAGGTATTAGCGTGTTTTGCAAGAAAAATAAGGACCATTCAACTGATTACTATACAGGGTGGTCCTGAACTAAAGGTACAAACGCAGGGAGGTGATTCCTATGGAAAATAAAGTAGAACATATGTAGGACACTTTGTACCTAAGTGTAATATGGTGGGAGTAATGAGCCGCAGAATATAGAATTTGAAAACCGTATTTATTTTAAATATCGGGAAACAGAATTATATAAAACGACAATACTCTGAGCATTGATTTGTGTTACAATAGTCTTCAAACCCACATTAAATGCTGGTTGATACCTTCAACTATTACTAAATGAATTATGGTGGCCACCCTCTAAGTGGACTAAACGTTTGTGCCATCGGGATAGTGGAATATTTGACGATGTTTTTATTGAGTAATGCGAGCTTTGTAATTAAAATGGTCCTCTTATTGCAACGGTCTAGGGCTCATAGCTTTCATGAAAAATGCACGCGAAGCTTTGGCAGAAGCGACAGAGTACCAGGAGAGGTTGTTAACAAATGTCGTTTAAAACATCCAGTAGTGAGATAGCAGACAATGAGACAAGAAATTTTATGTAAGACACTTGCGATCGCAATAGTCGGGAACGCCTTAAAATTGGAGACCAAGTGTCGAACATATGGTATCACAGATGCCACACATCGCTGCATCTGTGACTGCCAGATGTAGCGTTCGTGTTGTTGCTTCAGATCAATTAATTGTGCCACTTAGCAGCGTACCACCAGGCCCGCGTGTGCTGCTTCACAATAATGTCAACTAAGACTTCGCTGATGTGCAGGAAACGTACACAAACACTCTGCAGAAGACACCAAATTGGAACCCAGGTAACTGTGCGCGTAAACAGCACACGCTGGCCAAGTGGTACACTGCTAAGTGGACACAATTGATTGGTTTGATGGAACACGAACGCTGCGCCTGGCAGTCGCAGATGCAGCGGTGTGTGGCATCTTGTGATACCATGTGTTCAACGTTTGTTGGTCACTTATTTTAGGGCGTTTTCTAACTATTGCGACCCCAAGTGTCTTATATCAAATTTCTTGTCTCAGTGTCAGATACCTCGTTACAGAATGTTTTAATTGTCATTCGTAAACACTATGTAGGCCTACACACAAAAATAATAATTAAGTAAGCAATGTACAAAATGGTATGCATCGGTCACGAACATACACTGTTGCCTGAAGTGTAAAAAAGTCTGAAACCACAGTCGAAGGCAGCACGCAAAAGAGACTACGTAATTTAAGTTCAATGAAAAATATAAATAATGTTTACGCGTTATTCTGTACTGCTTCCTATTAATACAGATGTTTGTAATGTGGTCATGGGCTACGAAAATTTTTAGTAGAAAATCGTAGTAATGCATTTTTCTTTCAAAAGTGAAAATATTTATTGTGTTTGTAACTAAGCACATGAAAACACTACGACGAAAATGAAACGATTTTCTAACCATTCAACAAGTTAAGGGCACGGTCTACCGCAATTTTTATCACCAATTTTAAATTTTTTATTCGTACCAGACTTTTTTCTTATTTTAGATACAAAATGTGACTAAATTTGGCTCTTATGAAATTTTTTATCTCTCATAGCTTTCGCGTAATGGCTTGTTAAAGTCATACTTTGCATGTTTCCGTGTTAAGGACTACACTAAAACCAACTGATATACCAAACTCTAAGAAATCACAATGGATAAAGACGTTGCAGGCTGCAATGTCGTCCTCATAAAAATAAAGAATAAATTTTATTTGAATTAAAAAAAAATGCTGAAACTGAAAATAAGAATTTCAAAAATTCAATAATTTTGAATACAAATAATTTGTATTCTTAATTTTTATGAGCAAGACATTGTAGCCTGCAATGTCTTTATCCATTGTGATTTTCTTGAGTTTGGTATATCAGTTGGTTTTAGTGTAGTCCTTAAAACGGAAACATATAAAATATGACTTTTACAAGCCATTACGCAAAAGTTATGAGATGAAAAATTTCATAAGAGTAAAATTTAGTCACATGTTGTGTCTAAGATAAGAAAAATATATATGGGACATATAAAAAATTAAAAATATATTGATTGAAAATTCTAGTAGACCGCGCTCTTAACTTACTAACGAAGGGAGCCCAGACTTAACTCACTTTAGTTTTTAATGTGGAACACGAATAATGAAACAAATACGCAATAACCTCAATGTATTAAAATTAGTGACTTACTTCACTTTAATTCTAACACCTCAAATATTTATCTTCCTTTAATTAGCTTAATTAAATCAGACAATTTTTGAAGGAGTTATATTTCTTTCATGTGAAACGTTGTACATACTTGTGATAAGAATATATCGGTGAATGTAAGAGTGTATATCTGGCGTGTTCACAACGCCACTAAATGATTTCATCGGCCACTGACATACGCCATCCAAATAATATAGTAGGCCTAAACTTTATCAGCTGATTGTTAATTTTTGTGCTTTCCTTTAGATCCTCAATATAAAGAAAACCGTAAAAAATATCCAGTTTATTATTAATACTTCTCAAACTAGCGAAAGTATTTTGTTATAATTTTTTCTACGCATCGTTTTCAAGCCCATAGTAAGTTAGTTAAAAAAACATCAGCTTTAAACTTACCTAACTATAATCTTAACGTAACCTAACTAAAAACCTGACATTAACCTGAACTTAAGCAGTATTTTTATGTTTGTTAATATTTTAGGTTGAATGCCGTCAGAAATGAGTTGTGAAAGTATCTGTAAAACCTATTGTTAGATAAGATACAAATATTGGCGCATAGTAAAACTTCACTCGATCTACTCTATAGAATATGCGTTATACTTAACCCATCTAAGAGCCTAGTGCGAGTATAGTCTACATTGTAAAAAAATTAAGGTAAATTCACTCTACTTCTAATGGAAGCTAATTACCTCTACAAGTGAGGGAAAATTACTCAACACGTGTCAAGGAAAGTTACTCAACTGGTAATGTATTTTTTCATTACATATTGGCGCAGCCCTCTAGGACAATTTGACATAACGCGCGAGCGAAACTTCCGAGTGGTTTGTATGGCGAATACACTACCTTGCGGAAATTCCCACTACATGATATCCCTCTCAACGTTGGGAATATTACCATACATACGATGAGTAATATTACTAACTTTTTTACAGTGTACCTGTGTACAAGATCTCTAAATAGTTAACTCTATTTCTTCGACGTGTCTACTCAGGACTACCCTAGGGTTGACTGCCACCAGCAGACGAAAACCAGGAAAGCGCTCGTAAAAAGTCAAAAAACACAGGCTCACGTGTGTGAAAACAAACAAAATCTGTTGTATGGCTCTTGAGTACATGTATGCGATAGAAAACTATGTCCGAATGTAGTATTTTTGTTGGACGAGAAGACTGAAGAAGGAGATTAGAAATAAATATGTGCCAAAAGAACGTAATTCAGTTGTGGAAATAATTACATAATTGTTAACTATTTAGGCCTTGCTACCATATTAATTTTTAACATTTTAACATTATTTGCAGGTAGGAAATTCTCGATTAATACAAAAAGTAGCGTTTATGTGTCAGATGACTTTTACTTTGCCATCCCTTATTTCTATGGAAATATTTGGAAGTAACTCTGGTATTTTTGTATAGTATACGTTACTAGTACGCAATTCTAATGCCATAGACTTATACCGTAACACTACAGAAGCATAGTCAGCACTACACGAACTTGGCCTAACAATACAGCTTTGCCGGATCAGCGGCTGACACGCCGCATTTTCTTAAATAGGCCGTCAACATACTACTCTTCGGGTCGTTGTACACTCGAAAAAAGAAAACAGTTTAACATCCAACAATTGCGTAGATCCGATCACGTGACCAATTCTACCGAGTAGATTATGCCTACTACGTTATCGTGAGCGTCTTATGATGGTGCGATATTTGCAGTGTTGATGCGAAGACTTAGGCACACTGGTGAAACGGTCGCGCTGTTGCGATTGGCCAGCGCGGGCCCGCAACTGCGCCTGCGCGGCCGTATCATTGTTGGGCCGAGCGATAGGCGCGGTGTGGCGTGCACATTGTTGTCCACCGCGCGCCACCACTGTTGCCACTCCGCCGGCCCCCGCGATATGGTGAGTATACCAGCACGTGGCGAGTTTGCATCCACTCAGATAACCTCTCTGCCTGCCTCGAGCCTTGACACCCACGCTCTCAAGCTAGTCTATCCAGCTCCTAGCGTAGTTAAGTTAGCTCTGGTGTTTCTGTACGTTTGGCCGCGCTACTGCATACATAGAGAAAGTATGAACAAACATTCTAGACAACTAATGATTCTAAAATACAATATTTACCGTCAGATGTAGGTTGAAACGACCATTTACCGTGATAAACCACGTTGTGGGCTTCACAAAATTGGGAAGGCTCTGTACACCGAGGTTACGAACAAAGAGCAGGCATTTATTGTTCCGGAAATAAGTGTCACATGTAACATCACAATTGAAATTATTAACATAATTCTGGTGCTAAAGTTCGAAGCCTTAGTATCACAATTTACGGTAGGTTTTCCTTATTGTATGTATACACTTGTAATTGTCCATTCTGTACACATATCAAAATAAAGCGTATTTCAAAGTTGCACAACTCTATATAAATAATATATATATATATTATATATATATATATATATATATCACATACACACTTACATATGTATGACTTATTTATGTGCCTTACAATAAAAAAGAATATTAATTTCCTTGTATTGAAGTCATATTTTACCCAGGAATTTCAAAGATTTTTTACCTTCGGAACATTATACTTCCGCATATATATTTGAATGCTAAGATATGTCCTTACATATGTGAAGTTAACAATTTAATAGTCTAACCCCACCCACATCATAAAGTAAAATAAATTTCTGGCGTTTCCCGTTAGTTAACTTACGTAATTGTGCGCAGTGAATTATTAGATTGTCTCCCATTTTTTTCTTAGTTCCGTAAGCTCTGGGCGTATTTCCCAATCATTGTTTTAGTAGCCAGTACTCTACATTTGCTGTTGGAAGTTGATTTTTAATAGCTAGTAATAAACGTAGAATTTCACGTCAAATTTTGATGCAATGAGCTTTCCATCACGTTGTCAGTTTGTTTATTTGCGAGATTTTTAATGCTGTTGTTTCAAGACATTTTTGATTGTAGAAATCCGAATCTAGGGCTCCGCAGTAGTCTAAGTATATAGAGTTTGGCAATACACCCGTTGATCAGAAAGTTCAACTTGGAAAACTAAAAAACATTATTCTTTCCAATTTTTTATTTACTGAGGATGTTGAAGTTAATGAAACTGTAACGTTGCTCCAACTGCGACGACTTTTAATCTGTAGCTGTGTGTTATACTGTTATCTCTGGATACAAGCCGTGAATCGTTATCTGCTACAGTTTGTACACCTTCTTTGGTTTGTTTTTTCTGGACGTGTTTATAAGAATGATTCAACATATGGCTTGTTTTCTTCCATTATAGCCACATAGGCCTTGATTGGATTTTTATTTTCTAACATGAATATTTACTTAAATATTCCGTTTTAAAACATAGTATTAAATCACATTCTAATAATTACACTTATTTAATATTCGTGTCAAAGTTTATTTAGAAATTATTCCAACCTTTCTGGGTACAGTTATTTTATTAAACATTAAAATTCATCAGCCAGGTAAAATTCGACAATTGCTTGAAAATGTTTATTCTATATTAACTGCTATGTGTGTCGTAAGTGTTCGTTGTCGATAAGTATTGTATTCGTTACAAAAATGTACAGTTAGAATATTATATTTATTTAATAATACTATTTATGTGTGAATATAAATAAATTGTTCAAATGCAAATCAACGGTGTTTAAAACGTTTCAACAGTACTGAGACACATCTTTGTATGTTAGTTAGTGTGATATTATACAGAATGTGCTTTATGGGTTTAATTATACTTCCCATTGTTACTATCGTTATTAATATCGAAAAAGTATCTGATTGCAGGCATAAAAGTTCAGTTCGGATATGGTCATGGTAAACTAAGCATAGGAAAATTTGTTGTTGAAATTTTCTTATCGACAAACTGAAGCACATTGGTTGAGACTGATTGGTGTTTTTTGTGACATGATCTCCTCCACAAGCTTCTTGCACAATACTTGTTAGCGTCGCAACGAGAAAATAAACATTCATCTGTTGACTTCAGTCAAGCATCCTCCTACTGTCAATGCAGCCGTGTTGTCCATCAGTGAAAGCCTATTGGTGGGAATTACATTTGATATTTTAAGCAAACACATCATGCATAGCCTACTTGCGTAGCATAATCCAAGGAATCTTTGGTCAAAATGTATAGCAGCCCCTACAGTGGAAAGTTCTACACTTAGTTTATATTTATGTAACCACACAAAAACACTTGACGTACTTTGCAAAATAAAGGCAAATTTTATCCATCAAGGAATGGGGTACGTTCCAACGATGAAAACATGCTTTCTCTTCTTTTAGTGAGAAAGTACAGTTCTTTTTGGCAAAAAATTCTTGTATGTCACAGAAATAACCTTGCTGGAAATAGTTTAAAAAATACATTTTTGTTAGTGCATCACAACGTGACCTTGGCACTGGTGAGAGGTGATATATAAACGGAGAACTATAGCGGGATTCAAGAGAATGGAAATGAGAGAACTTCGAGAAAACCCTCCCACCAATGGTAATGTTCTCCACGATTCCTACAAGATAAAATCAGTAATAGCCCTGCTATAAATTTGTAAGAGATCATTTCTGCAAAAAAATACTACAAAAATGAATTGCGCAATTTTCTGCGAAACAACAATGAATCCATCGTTATAGGATTGTTGGTGGTAACATAGCTCAGACTCGCGCAATAAAAGGAGTTATGGATTTACGTACACAAATTTTATAATTATTACGAAAGGGCATTCGTTTTTGTAATGTTCCTGAAATACGTAGTAATAAATTTTCCCTTTTAATTTTCAAGCAATTTCTGTTACTTATATGTATGCATTGTTTGTATTGCATGTACGATAATTTCACTTATTTCACTGTGTGTTCAAATTTAAGCGCACCCGGGGCCGCTGTGGCCGAATGGAGCCGACCCCTCGCAGCTCAATTGGTTGAGCGACCGACTTAGATACGATGGGTTCTTGGTTCGTTTCCCAGGTCTGGCTGGGTGTAAAATTTGTGTTTGTTTGTGGGTTTTCTCGGGGAACTCCCGTTTCCCGCGCCCTTTCATTCCGGTGCTACTCCACTCACGTCATGTCACCCCTCACCAGCACTAAAGACCTCGATGTTAAGCGCTGACCAAAATCTCTCACGTCAAACGCACCCTATCAGTCAATACCTGTGTTTATTTTATCTTAAATATTTACAGTGGTTTAAAAGATTCGTCATTTTCTTTTAGCATATCCGGAAAGAAGAAGCGTTAACCTTACTATGTACTGATTTATTCTCAGCTCACCTGGTTCGATCTTTCATTAATTGAGAACTAACCTGAACAAAATTACTTATGTTTACTCTTGCGGTGTACATAATTTTTCTTGTGCTAAAATTTTGAATTATTAATTCCACGTTATAATACGAGTGCATGTTTGGTAGAACTCTCTGTTAGCTTCAAAATGAAACAGTAATGTGTGGTAAAGAATATCCATGGTCATTCTATGTTCTTGTTACCTAGCTGAAAAATAATGTGTAATGCAAGGAATAAATAGTTAAGATGCCAGACTGTATTGAATGAGACCGTTTTTAAATGAGTTGCGTAGTAAAAATTTGGAATATCCTTATTTGCATAGTTACAAAATTTGAAATACATTAAAATGACAAAATCCCATTGTTCGGCATTCAGGTTAAAATTTAAGGTGCATTAATAAAATTCAGTGCCCTTAATGTCACAATTTGCGAATTAATATAAAAGAATATATTATCCTCTAATACTGTTGCAGTCTATGTCTACATAAACTTACAACGTGTCTTTTACAACGTAGGCGGCAGCTGCTTATGGCCTCGCTCTTTAGTTTTGCAGTGGTTTCGAAAATATTTTTTAACGCAAATTAATGCAGATATCAAAAATTCATTCTTACAGTTTTAACACTTATATATCATCGTTTGTACCTGAATTCTTCCACTGCAATACAGCAAATGGATTTTTAAATTTCCGCCCATGAAATATCACATATTTTGTTGTGAAAATATTCCAAAATGAAGCAAAACTATTTTTTCCAAGCAAACGGTACATTATTAAAAAAAACACTCTGGTACAATTGTGTATCGTATGACTGAACACAGCCTCAAATAATTTTTTTGCGATTGTTTGAAATTAATTAAAGAGCGTGGCCTTAAATCGTTAACATATATACCTGTATACATTGTCTCTGCGATACAATGGTTAGAGCTTCTGCCTGGCATTCATAAGGTCATGGGTTCGAATTCCAGCAATTTTGAAAGATTTTTCAGGTTTCTAAACTGTTCGCCAGAATCTCGACATAACGTAGTTAGTACGAAGATGTAGTATTTCTGGAAAATGGAGTGCTAGTAGATTAAAGAAATTTAATTTTTTTGCGGAAAATGGATTGTCCGTAATTTTACGGAGGGATCTGTTATCAAGAAAAACTGAGTGTCCGTTACTTTACGAAGATTTCTGGATAATTTTTTGATAGTACTTTTCCGTAATTTCACGGAAAATTTTTCTGACAGTGAACTAACGTGCGAATATTAACTATTTAACCACAAAGTAAATAACAACTGCGTTCTTCACAATACAATAAAATTATTTTTTTTTTCTATTTCTAAATTTTGCAAACATAACTTGCGAGGAGTTGATTTGTACCATAACAGCAAATTTAGTTTCTCTATTAACAAATTTTCGACATAAGGCAGAAAATCTACGGTAAAAAAATATGTTTATTAGCAAGCAATATAAAAGTAGACTCTGTTTTACTGTGCTAACTGAGCTTACGCATTTACTAATTCTAAGTGTAAATATGTTATTGGTAAAAACATTTATTGTATATGTTACACAAGAATCAAATCCATTACCTAGACTGATCGTACCATAAGTTATCATCATGATTAGCAGAAACTGGGTCGAACAGGCAAAACAAGCCTCTGCACATAATTAAATGTAAGAAAACTGTATAAACAGAGGCGTTTTACAATAAAAAGTATTCTGAATCGAAACAATGTGATATTGGTACAACGGTTCAGAAGTAGGCTTCAAACCTATGACAAGTGTCCGGCGAAAGCAGGTCATCTTGGATCTTGGTGATCTTGTGTTTGATCTTAGCCAGGAGGTCATGTTTACCCGAGCTGGCCCTGGTAATGACCTTTCTTTGTGGCACTAACCTTGTTGCTGAAGTAACATTGAATACGCGGTATTTTTAAAATATCTTAGAACTAACTCAAAACTTTAAGTATAATTATTTGTCTGTACTAACACGCTACGACAGTCATTACGTATTCCGTTACTAATCTTACTGTCCTTAAACAAATATTTTCTAAAACTTACATAAATATGTATTTTTAAAATTGAAATCTTAAAACTTAAAAAGAACAAAATTATTTTTAACTATTTATTCAACTAAGGCAATACGATAGTTAACAATCAGATTTACGAATTACGTTAAAATATAAAATTTGAATATAAATTTTTATGAGACTGTAAATAAAAAATAAGAAGAACCCAGCATAACTAATTAGCCTACTGACCCCAACATGGATGCCAAACAATTAAAAAAGGCAAATCTGTCGTGAAAATCTGGAAATGTTTGTCTATGTAACGTCATCTCCTAACACGACAGACCTACAACAACAAAGACAATTTTTTAAATAAAATAGACTAAATTAAATTTCATAGACTACGCCAATTGTCGACGGGTTTTCTCAGCGATCTCCCGTTTCCCCCGGCCTATCGTTCTGGCGTTGCTCCATACTCGCCTCATGTCACCCCTCACTAACGCTTAAGACCTCGATGTTGAAGTGCTGACCAAATTATCTCACTCACACAAATTGCCATTAACGGCCATATGAACAAGGCAAGAATAGAATGCAAAAAAAGCTAAGTCGTTTTACAAAAAAATTATGCACATATCGAGTTAAAAATAATTCTCAAGCATACTTCCGATATCTCGTGTGGTTAAATAATTGTCAAGTTGTCCATACTACAAAAAAACGGTATGAAAAAATACAATAAAGGAATGTCAAATGTCTAAGTACTGTACGCGTACCGTGTTTGATTCAATCCGAAGAAATGTTTCTTTAGGTATCTCGTTGATCAAAAATGTTCAAATGGTCACAATTCTGACAGTATTAACATGGCATAAATCAACACATAAATGTCGTATTATTTTACTAACTAGGCTACTTTATGAGTTGGCCATACCATGATTGGTGAAATTATGATTTGTAGTTCTACAAACATCTCGTGAATTCAAAAATTGCTTAGATAGCCACTCTTGTAAAAATATTACAAGGCACAACAATAAACATGAAACTCAAGTCACCTTACAAAGCAGTACATGCGTACCAAGTTTGTTGAAATTATGTTCCGTGGTTCTCATTATGTCTCGTGTGTTCAAAAACATTTCCAAATGCCTGCTATTCTTAAACGACAAACGTGACATTAACAAATATCATAAAAGTAAAATTACCTTACGAGGTTCTATATATGTACCAAGTTTGATAAAATTCTGATAATGATTCGCAAGATAGGTATATCGTGTGTTCAGTATATATTCAAATGGCACCCATAGAAAAAATGTGAACAGGGTATGAACAAATTGAATGAAAATCATGTAATTAAAATATATGTATACCGAGTTTGATTAACTTTTGGAAAACGGTCCCGCAGACATATCGTCTGACTATAAAATGTTCAGGTGGCCAACATTTTAAAATACGAACACGTTAGGAACAAAAACAACAAATCAATTTAACTTACTGAGTAGAATACTATATGTACCGATTAAATCAGTTATGATATATAGTTCTTACGCTGGTTTTTCAAAAACTGATCAAATCACTGCCATACTGAAAGCACCAACGTGTCCTGATCAAAAAACTAAATTGTAAAGTCACCTTCATCAGTAGGCCTATATATTTACCGAGTTGAACTGAATTCTGATAAGAGTTCTTAAGATGTCTCGTGTATTCAAACATGTTCAAATGGTCGCTATTGCGAAAATATGAACAAAGCTTGAACAACAAAATACATACAAGTCAAGTCACCTTATGAGATATGCTTTCACTTAGGATTAATACTGAAATAAATTAATTTCACTACTCCTATTTATTTAAAAATTATACGTGTAGATTAAAATGTTTTACAGCATATTTAAATAGCAAAACTACTACCGAAAAATCGCCAGCTTCAGACATTGCTAACGATACCAGATAAATATATGAACTAGCACCGCTAAATATTTCATAACTTTACAACACGTCTCCATCGCGTGCTATAAATATCAGAGAAGGTATGAAATATTTGAGAGTTAATGTATCATTTAACCAATTTATAAATACTTTCAAATCTCGTTGATCATTTTCACCAAGTCAGTAAGCCCAGTTAGTCCTCGTTGTTAAGTCACTCGTATTTTCAGAAGACCGCAGTTTCCGTAAGTATCCAGTATTTGGATCATTGGGCAGTGTTCAGTAAATAAGCTGTACTAACTCAAAAACATTCAACTAAGTGTATAACTTTTTAGGTATTCCGCAAACATAGGAGAATGTGGGGTAGTCGGCGATATTCTTGGCATTATAGTTGTTCGGACATTTTTGTAGTATTCAGACAGCATGCAGTCCACGGGTAAGCCTTGACATTTTTGTGCAGTCGCAGTGTTTGAACATCCGCAATCTTCGGGAATATCACAATATGGTACACTCTAAAATGACATGAGCCACATATATGTTGTAGCCTACACAAATAAATGCAAAAAAAATGCGAGTTGATAATTTCGTAAGACGTCGTTGGTAAAGGGCCGTAAAACCCTCTCACCTCATTTATCTATAACATTTAAGTTTTGCGGTGTCGAAAATGACGAAAATGGGTGTTTTTGTGGTACTTTTTAGGTTTTAATATCGTGGTGCAGAATCTTTTAAAATGTACAGGCCTCTACAATACATATTTATTGTTAATTTTACGTACTGAAATTATTGGGCCACAACTGAATGGCCAATATAGGCAAGTTGTAGGCGAAAAGATTGCACGCCAGTTTAGTGAGCTGTGCTTAGAGGCTAGTGTTAGGCGCGTGCTGTGTTGTCTTTACCGCTTCCGCACTTCTAGGCCTCGAGCAATCAAAATACGTCCACCTAGACCGCCACATTAAGCGTGATGAACAAGACTCCGACATCGGAGATGAACTCTGGAAACACGTTTTTAGTGAACCATTTTTGTCAAAAAATAAGTTTTCAAAAACTATTGTCTTACAATTTTTTTTATAAATTTATACTTTTGTCTAATTACTTCAAGAAACTTTAATTTTAAAAAATGATTGCAGGATTGGTTTATGTACCAAGTGCTCCTAACGATACAAGACTTGCAACTCATTTCTTGACGTCGTTTTCAATTTACTTTCTCAACATTGCGCGGTCGAATTTTTATTTGTGATATTATTTCACACCTTTCCCATCGAGCGAGTTGGCATAACAGTGACACATTGGACTTGCATTCGGGTGGAGCCGGGTTCAATTCTCGGCTCCGGCCATTCTAATTTCGATTTTTTATGGTTTCTCAAAATCGCTATAGTAGAATGCTGAGATATTTCCTTAAAAATTTGCATCGCTGATTCATCTCCCAGTCTCTATCCTTGTGTAAGCTTATGTGTTGTTTCTAATGACCAATTGCTGCCAACAAGACATGAAGCCCCCTGAAACAAAAATTAATTACTTTACCCACAAATTGCTCAGCCAATAACTATATTGTGTCACAGCCCACTTCGCAACTCGCATGGTAAATACAAGTCTGAGACTCAAATATTCGCTTCACAACCTACATTACCACTCAAAAGTTCCATTCATTGCTTACGAATTCAAGTCAACCAATACGTACCTACGTATTTTCAACAGCAGTGCTAATTCCAAAAACAAGTGCATTATTCCAACGCCTTTTCATACATATTCGAAATTGTAACCTAAACGTAAGTGAGTGCTAGTCACGAGGATTTTCGGAATATTTCAGATTAATTGTACAGAGTATTTCATAATATAATGCACATATAGTTTAAATATTTTCAAAATACTTACCATATTCACTTGCGCGTTTCTTGAAACAATTCATGACATCATTGACTGTTCTGTGTACGTAAGCCCCAACCATTTATCCATTAGCTGCTACTTACTGAAGTAGACAACGAACGAATAGACAGGGTTCGAGTATGAATACGACAGTGAATTCTAACATGCAGGTCATCGTACTCGCAATTTTTTCCAATCCGTATCAGTATTTTTTAGTCTAATGTACTTAAAGTTAGGTTTTACAACTCAATAAAACACGGTATCCCATACAGAATTATAACTGGCAACTCTGCCCTATTGAATATTCGAAAAATTTTAATCGGGTCAGTTTAACTACTCCGGTAGCCTTTCTAATTCCCGTTAGCTGAGACTATGCCACAAGAGTGACAGTAAGCTAAACACGAGTTACCCAAACACTTTACCTGTAGTGAATGCTATCCCTGTTAGTAATTCATATAATTACTTACTTCTTTCGTATACTCTATAAACAGCCTGTATTTCGCATACTCTATATCAGCATCAACATGTTCCTACAGAATATTTTACTCTCTGCTCTGAGAACTTAAAAGTTAAGACAATTCGCCAACGTTCTTCAGCCACACGAAAATTTCAATTGTCTGGTCTTGTTGTCATTTGTCTTGATTCAATTTCACATGGATTGCTGTTCGCTAAGTAGGTTTCCGATAATCCTGATATGTAGCCTACGTTATCTTTGTATGTAATAGCACTATCAAGATAGTTGGCTTGATAATGCCTTTGTGTGTGAACTCAAAAAAAGTGTGTTTACAAATTGTTATCACAACGTATCTCAGGCAAACCACTATAGAAAATACATTTTATATGACAATCTGTCTTCTTTTGGTCTGTGTATTTAGGTAGTTTTCTGTCACAGGGCAAGCTACTTATTTCCATTGCAGCCTGAAACAACTTGCGATCGCGTTTAGAAACGCACATATTTCTGATAATTCGAGACTTCATCTTGGCTCTAGAAAACAAACTTGAGGAAGCAAAAGTAGTTAGGAACGAGGTCTCAATTCATAAAGTTTATTTTGCGATCCATACGCGAGCTATAGTTAAAATTTGAAAAAAAAAAAAAAAAAAAATTGTCGTTCAGAATAAACATTATGGCTTATTGTTTTAGACGTCTCTTCACTTACGTATTATTATGATTTTGTCCTTTGTTTGATACAACATTCCCTAGCAATGCCGTATAGCCAATTAAACTAATAAGTTTCTCACTCAGTCTACCCTTTAGCATAGTCGGTTAAGCGACGGCCACGTTGCGAGAGGTCCAGATCTCGAATCCAGGCTTGGGTATGGATATTGTGATGTCAATTCACCTCATTTAACCCTCATCGGTTCTTAAGAGGAGTCTTCGCCGGTGTTGGATTTCCACCTTTGAGGCTTGGAAATAGAGCGTAGCGATAAGAGCCAGTGTCCCACGCTTGGCGATAATCATATCGCCTCTATTCGCAGCGCGCTGCATGCCTCTCGCTTTGCACTTTACGTATTCAGGTAATATTTTCGGATTTACAGTAGTCTAAAAACCCCGTTTTGAGAGGCGCGAAAACTATGTTTCTAACAAGCGTGCTGAATTTGTGAAAACATAGACGCATAGTTTCAAGTGTGTGTTATTTTCTTAGATAAACACAGTATGAAAAAAATTTAATGGTTTCACGTAAAAAAAGTATACGCATGACACGCTGCAACACCGATCATGCGCCAGGCGAGGACTTCTCTTAAGACCTCGTTATAAGGCCGTAAAACTTCTCACCTTACCTCAGTTTGTCATTCATTCTTAGTCATAAACCCCCCCCCCCCCATATCGCAAAAATCGTTTGAAGATAACTTAACAGTATATTTTTTTACATGCAAAAGACTGTACTACATGTTCTCAGGGGGAAAATACAATTTCGAAGTCATTTTATTACATGCACAACGTACATAATATTAAAGTCCATTTTCGTTGTAGTTTAGCGTACACAAGTAACACGAGGCCATTTTTACGCCACAGACGATGTCTACAAACACAAGAACTTCTGTACGTCAAAGCCTGCTAATAACGTAGAGGTTGCCCAAAAATTGTAACTATATCTAGAAAATGAGGTGCGTGAATGTGTCACCCAGAAATGAACCAATCGTATTTACAACTATAGCCTATGTTACAAACAGCTCTAATAACTACCTTCAGAGAAGTGTTCATTTATTTTCATTTCCTTAGGACATTTTAGTTTCTAATAAAAATGTTATACCGTGTGGTAAATTTTATTTCTCTTGTTTTGTCATGTTTTCCTGCAGGCACACTGTAAAAAAGTTTTGTTATTTAAAACGCTGAAAACGTCCTTTGAAACGTTAAATATTAGTAATGGTCGTGTTCCAAGGCAAGCGATAGATTCTACTATACACGTGAGCACGTGACAGTAATGTTTATAAACATTACTGTCCCTATAGAGACTTGAAAAATTCGCGTTTTGTTTTAGGCACAAGCTATATTTCGAACAATTGTAAGAGTGTGTCACTTTCACAGTGGTCCTCAACTTATTTGACAACTTCTGTAGTGCGCTGAGCCAATCGTAAAAAATTCAACATATTGCAGGGCCAATCATGTGATATTACTGTGTCGGCGAATAGCTAATGAGCATCTTCTGTCTACTTCAGCATACAGCTGTTCTTGAAAGCTAGCCTTCAGGTCAGTGAACCCGCGAATTTTTCCTGTCTCTAGTAATGTTGCAAAGACAGAGATGTATTACTGAAGAAATTGTACCTTGCCTCTTGTACACTACTGACTGTGTAGTATACCTGTCTCTAACAGTACGTTCAACAGTCAACTGATCGTTCCGTTTAGTCATTGCCAGAGGCACGAGTATTTCGCGTATTCATCTGGCAACAAACTAGACTTCTCAGTTCTATACGTGTGCCGGCTGAAGCCGAATATTCATTGGATTCTAACAGTATAACAAACGTGTAGCACGTGATATCTCCACGACTTGTTTCCATATTTAAAACTGGCTTGCAGTCGTCGAATTTGTGTCAAAACCGCTCTCTTCTAATCACAGAAGTAAGAGTGAAGTTACACATTATTGACTTTCAACCTGACCTAGAATCAATACGCGAAATAATCGTGCCTCTAGTCATTGCTTAGTACCACTTACCTTTAAACATTTCACGCGTCGCCAAATAAATTAAAAGTATGTTTGCCCAGTGATGGATCCATTCCTTGTGATTATTTCTTCATTTTCAAATTTACTTTCATTAAAGAAAATATTTGTTTTTATAGTGTCTTTTGTTGTTAGTATTGAAAATCTTTAGCGTAAGGGACACATTATAACTTCTCGATTTGTTTAAAACCTTCCGTTGCGATAAATTATTTATTAATTATAACATTTTCTGCTAGGAATTAGGCTAAATTTGTACATGATTAAAATTTTTAGTTAGCTTGCGATTTTACAGTCTTTTCAAATAAGATGTTCGGTTATGATCTTCGCATTATAAATAATTGTGTAAGTTTACACAAACAGAACATCTAACATCACTGCAACTGAAAATTAATAATTTCCGTGTGGTTTTATATTCAGATAAATTTTTAAAAATAATTTTCTTTTCTTATTTCGTAAAAATAATGAAGCCCTTGTGCTTGTATTCGTGCACACTGCAACAATTTACTCAAACGATTCCAGGTGGTTGCTGATCCCTAAACACAGTCAATCAATATTTCCTTTCGTGTTAAATAAAATGTACTGCAAATTAAAGAAGTTCACTTATAATATTTGAATGTACAACACATCGGTAGTAGGGCGTAACGCCTCGTCAACAAGGATGTCATTGGACACTAAACATGTAACGACAAAAACTGTAAACGTATCGGCCATGGCCAATATGATTTTGAGTTAATCCAGAATTGGCCGGGAGAGCATATAGAAAACTATGGAAAACCGACATCAGGACATATGACTATGAATCGAACTATTTATCCTTGAATGCGAGAAAATTGTTTTTTCACTGCACCCATCTCTCTGGCTAATTATGACACAGACACGCGCACCTAGCAACCCACTACTTGTAATACAGGTTCGTGTGTGTTCAACCAACTAATAAACAAAATTTAACAATACAATTAACATTTGTTTAAACAGAGACTGAAAATTATAGTTTGAACGTAAACTAGTCAAATAATAATTTATTTTACTGCGGATCGATTTATCGATTGTCACTACGGTTTAGTATAGTTAAATTGAAACCAATTTACAAAGTGAACATACCATTGCTTTATCGGGATTAAAAACCGGGATCTGAGAACTGCCAGTCAAGTGAAATAGCCAATTTTTTAAATAAAGTTACTATCTATATTTTCCTAAGTCGGACATGTCGGCCACAATGACTTGACCCATTAGTAAGGTGACACAAATGTTACACAGTTTTACCCATAACTTACCTTGATTAAAACCAAATGCCCTTGTAACAGTTAGTGTACGTATAAATTACTACGCTACGGCGGTCAGTAATTACTAGACCATCATATAATAATATTTTTACAGTTTGTGTACACTGTAATAGTAGGATTGTGTGTACCGGTATATACTCAATCCATTTAGCGATACACTCAGTTGTGTTGAATATCCTCATCGAGCGATATCTCCGTATCCCATCCATCGTTCACAAAATATATTATAGTTACTGCTACACAGAGATAATGTTTAGTTAATTCAACAGTATATATGTTTGTATATGGCCAAACATGTATGTATTTGATTCAACAAAAGTTGTGTTGGCTGAACAACACATGAAACGCACCAAGTATTGGCTTTGTTGTCATAACAAAATGTATTATATTTGTGGACTAAAGCATACTTTTCAGATAACTTATACCTGTCAGGCAACCAAATTTTTGGTTGGTTCAACAGTTGCACTCTTGTTTGGCCATATGAAAACATATATACGGTTGAATCAACCAAACCTTTTCCTCTGTGACCTGGTATAATAATTTCTCCTGAATTGTAAAGATATTAATTGAGCCGAGTTTTCTTAAAAATAGTTCAACAACAATTTGTTTTAATGCCTTATGTGCGCAAATGAATCTCCGCTTCGTGGTCTGTGATTGGCTGTTTTTAACTCTCAGCATCTCGGGGGTTCTACCCGCAAATCACAGACATGTGGTGTCGCAGTAACCGTGTTCCTGTTGGCACACTCAAGTGAGCCACAACTATATAACCATGAAGCAGAGCTGCGGATGTGCACGTAAGACATTGAGACAACTTGTCAAAGAATTATTTTCACCAAAAGTCGTGGACTCTTAGATATTAAGCAGCAAGTCTAATGCTGCCATGAGGTAGTCTTTGAGACCGTTTAAGCAATCATACATTTGAGAGGAGAATTGTACAGTTTAATTTTAAATAACGAACAAATTTTAACTGTAAATAACTATCCTTACATTGGATTCAATTAATATGTAAATTTATAAGATTTGTTAGTGAAACATTTTGATGATGTGTTAGAATCATGAAGACATATTCACACTTGTTTACTGTAATTTTTCAGCATTAAAAATTTTTCACAGTAGTAAATGTGTTCATCAAGTTATAGTTTCGTCTTAACAATTTTATACTCTTAAACTAATCACTGACAATAGAACATTACAATGAAAATATAGTAAAATAATTAAACTGTACCGACTGGAATATGTCACGTTAAAAGTATGTGTTCGTGTCAGTACAGTAAGAGTTTGGGAATAAGCTTCACCATAAGGAGATTACGAAAACTTAATTTGTTCTATTTCTAACATTTAAAAAGAACAAAACTTAATTCACGCAAGATTTAAGAGCGTGTAGTTTGAACAAGATTTTTAAACATTTTACACATAAAACATTTGTTTAGACAAACACACAGTGCTTAGTTTTCCAAAAAATGACACCTGAATCATAAAATTATAGAACATTTGAATTTGTGTCATGACACCTTTTTACGTGCCTGTTTAATGTTTCTTATTCAGTTAAGACCTAATGCTAAGATGACATTATTCAGATCTCTGTGAAGAAATCACCCGTTAAACCTCTCCTATTCACGAAAATAATAGAGGTGGCTACCCCCTTCTTTCACAAAAAATTGTTGTATTTTTGGAAAGTGGCCATGTACTTTTTGCTTAATATTTCATGAGGAATTGCCTACGGAATTTTTGGTGTTGAATTTGCTTATATCTTGTATAACCTGCATGATTTAGGTTAGCATGTATTTTCACATGAGGGATTCCGTATATTATTAGCTTCAAAAACAAAAGAAAGAGTTTAGAATTAATGGGAACAGCGGTGTGTTACATACAGTTTTAAATTAAAACAGGATTATTTTTAACATTTGACAGGAAATTTGAGTTTATTCGACGCAATAATTGACTCCTCCGTACTTTATTTAGAGAGAAAATTATTTCGTCTCGTCTGCCGAGGAGCACACAATTCCTTTAATTTGAGGCATAGTGAAAGGCAAAACAGTGCAATATATTTTTATAGTTGTAGCTAAAAACCTATTTGATTGTGGTGTTACAAACTCCAAAACTTAGTGCCGGACACTGGGAAGTTAATTGTTGCCCATTGAGCTCGGTGTGACTGTCCGTAAATGTTTTGGATATTTTCACGTACTGATTCAACCATAACTCTCTTGGAAATCAATGAAGATAAGGTGGTAAATGGACAAG
>PNEQ01036396.1:0-23815 GCA_003012365.1 Medauroidea extradentata | reverse complement strand
AATGAAACTGATGCCTTCAAGTTCCTATCGTTTACCACCAAAATGAATTGATATTAGATAACACCCCTATCTAAGGAGTGTTGTTCCGAGTAAAATTTCAAAGGTTTTTTGTAAAATAAAACATTAACGATAGTTGGCATATAACTTTAGTACAGCTGCTATCTCTTTTCGTATAAGTAACGCGCCTTTGTTAGAGCCGACTGCGGATCAGGTATCATCACTGATCACAGAGTGGGTGATAAGCAAAACGAAAATACATTCCTCTTTGTTTCCGCCGCCCAAACATCTCAAAGGTGTTTGTTTTCATAGCCCAAACGGCCGCCAGCCGCCAACATTTTATTTTACAGCGCCAAGAACGGAATTTCGCCCAATCTGGCAACCCTTATTGAAGACGAATTCGGCCTTTAAAACATGTGGACTATCGTTGGTGTAAACTAGTGCAAGCGAACCAAGCCCGACACCGACTTAACTACAAAGCTGAAAAGCTGCGATCAAGGAAGTGCGCGGGAAGTAATTATTTAAGGGCACGGAGAACCGCAATTTTCATCGTATTTTTTTTGTTTTTGTATTTGTACCAGATATTTTTTTCTTATTTAGACATAAAATTGTGACAAAATTTTACTCTTATGAAATGTTTCTACCTATCATACTTTAAGCATATTGGCTCGTCAAAGTCGAAGTTTGAATGTTGTTTTAAGGACGATACTAAAACCAACTCACATGCGAAACTGAAAAAAAAATTCACAGTAAATTACATTGTTGTAGGCTACTAGGTCCCCTACATAAAGTCACAAAATAAAATATTTTTGTATTTTAAAAAAATGTAGAATTTTTAAAGTTTTTATTTAAAATTTCATTATTTCGAAGTTTTGCTGGTTTTATAGCTATATATACCATCTATCTGAATATGTCATGTTCGACTGCTGGTAGCTTATTTATGTTGCACTTTCTGTGGAAGATACTATATCAAGAACAGGGACTTCAGCAAAACCTCCTCAACCGTACCTATCACGATCCAGATATGACAAAGGCTATGCTACAGTCGTTATAGACAGAACTGATTACGAGAGAAATATGACTGACCTTATAATCCTGGACAGATATACACTCCTTAAAATGGAGCCATAGAATGGAATGTATACAAAGCCATCTGAAAGTGTAACGACATACCCGAAAGCATACGAACAGCCCATGCACATCACAGCAGCAAGCCTCCCTCATATCTATAGAATTACCTAAAATTCCCAAAACAGACATTCTCTTATGGCCTATCATTAGTTCACGCCATTTCTGTTTCCAGAACCCTAGAGGTATCACCGTCCGACATCCTGGTGAGTTTCGATATCCAGAGCTTATTCACCAATGTTCCAGTAACAGAAACACTTGCCACAGTGAAATTCAAGCTGGAATATGACAACACTCATAGCGAAAGAACATCCATACCTAACTCATCCATAATGGAGCTTATGCCAATCTGTGCCACCACAACATACTTTCAGTTTAAAGAGGATTTCTATAAACAAACTGATGACATGGCTATGGGGAACTCACTTCCACCATTCATGGCAAACATATTCATGGAGAATTTGGAACAAGAGGCACAAAATAACACAACCACTCTACCTAAAATTTGACTGTGATACATAGGCGACACTTCCCTTGTTTAGCAACATGGATTGGAAAAAACTGGTGGAATTTTCCAGATTTCCTCAATTCATTTAGGCCATCAATACAGTTCACACATGAAATAGAATCTAACAATAGCACCTAGTTTCCAGATAAAACAACAGACTCAGCACTAAAGTGTACAGGAAACGGACACATACTTGTCAATACCAGCAGTTTGAATCCCACCATCCAACAAGTACAAAGTCGGTCATTCTCCGCATCTACGCCAACCGAGCAGAAAAAATCTGCTCAGAAGGGAAAACATTAATTGAAGAACAGCGTCACCTGAGAAAAAATTTATGGCCAGCAGGTATCCCAGATATATAATAGAGAAGCAGTTGAGGGAACCATAGACAAACCGTATGTCCGTCAACTCTCTGAAGAAATAAGATAGCTGGGAAACAAATCTAACCTGCGAACAGCATTCTGTTCCAGCTCCATAGTAAACTTTCTCATTAAAGTAAAACCAACAGTATGTAAACAACAAACTCGCGACTGCATATACCAAATACCATGCGATTGTGGCTCTCTGTACATAGGTGAAACTGGTAGAACCATATCCACTCGCATTAAAGAACACAAAAACAACACGAAAAAGAGTGAAATTCAGAAATCTAGAATTGCTAAACACACATTAACATAACATAACACCTAGTAGTTAGTCACTAACTTAGGGTGTACCCATTCCTGACCACAATGAAACAAAATTCATTCGAATCTGGGTGTTCCGACCAGCTGTAACTCAATCCTGAAGACGGGAATAAATTTCAATTCCCGAAACGTAGCATTTTTCCTTTGAATGTAACTTGCGTTGTGTTGTCTTCTATCATTTGTTTGTCCACTGTCCACCGTTGTTGTTTTTCTAGTTCCATCTTTTTTTCGTATCGGGAATCTCGTTTTCTTTATGTAGTGTAATATTATATTTACTCTGTGAAACTTTTGTTTCACTTTAATAAAGGATGAGACAAATTCGAAAATCAACCAGTATTTATATTACTAGAGCTACTGACCAAATGGAAACGAAAAACCTGTAGAAGTCATAAAAATATATATTTAAACAGAATCTACACAAGAGGAAAAATAATGACTTCTACAAACAAGTCAGGTTACTAGATAATAAAGTAAGCAGAAATTATGATAGTGTATGAAATATCAGATGATGTGTTTTTACCGTGACCAAGGTGGTTAATTCGGGTGCGAACCTGACCTTCATTTAACTTGCAAACCCGGTTCTACGTAATTTTCTGAGTTCTAGACGTTTCCAAAATCCTGTTTGTTCCCGGAACAGCTTATAAACTTCTTTAAATTCTTTGCTAGCTCAGGGTCGATCTTAGGTGCATTTTGAAGTACATTACACCCTTTGAGATATAAGAAGAATTATAAAGCTGTTCTGCATAATCAACTAACTGTCGGTAATTTATCGAAAATTTACAAGATTTTGTTCCAGCTCTTGACGAAAAACTAAACTTGACACGACGGCGTAGTTTGGGTGGGTCTTACCAAGGATGTGTTGTAGTAGGTCGGGACAGTTGCCTCTAGATTATCCTTCAATACTTATTCGACCACATCCTTCTCGTCCTTGGATGGCAACCATGTAGGCTACTGTTTGTTCTTGTAAGACGATCGCGACCTCTTCACCCTCGGATGAAGCTCTCGTTCCCTTCGTTCATTGAATGGTGGACCCGTCGAACTGAAGGCCTCGGAGACCCAGGACAGCAATCAACACGAAGTGGACTATGGAATGGCCTGAACCCCAGGCTCTTCTTTATAATTCCCTTGAATATCATTCTTCGGCGTTGACATTGTGGATAATTTGAAACTTATTTCGCCTGGTAGTAGTCGTAGAAGCAAAATGAGACCTTTCTGACGACGCGTAGTAAACATTCAGCGTCTCGTCGAAGAAATCCTCAGGTCTTCTTGACTACACGTCTGTTCTGCACCATGGACGGGAACGTTTTTATTTCTATAAAATTTTCTCAGTCGTTTTCAACATACTACTTCTCTTGTTTTAACGTCGCAATACCAATTCTAGTCAATATTTTCCTCGTAGCTAACCCTGGGTTTGTTCGCTAGTATGATCAGATCAGGTTGTAATTCGCGATACAAAATAAAATATTTCTGGCATATATATAAAAGCTGTACAAGTCATTTAACTTCAAAAACACAATACCATATACATTCAATACAACAGACGATTAAAACTTACGTTCTTCCTGGCACGTGGTTAATTGACAAACAAATTGAAATTCATACTCATCTGTAACATTCGACAAATGCGATGTTACAGTAGGTCTTTTCTTTCTAGGGGTTGTCGAAAATAGATGGAATTCAATCTTTAGATTTAAATATAAAAAACTAACCAAATTCCTCTGGGATTGCTTTTTCTGTTTTTTTTATTTTGCTTTTCAACACAAGTTTGGTTAACAAAACATGAGCAATGGCGTATGTCCACAAACCAATACATTCTTATAATAAGGAAATTAAAGATTGTGGGACTTACTGAATGTGGACTGAAACATAAATACACAGGAACCCTTGCAAAATAAAGAACGATGTCGCAATTTAAGCTATTGCAAACTTAACGTGCAGTAAACAGTTGGCTTGCCATATTCTACAGTTAATGACAAATTAAAAATACAAAATACACGTTAAAAATACTAATCAGAGAAATTTCGGTTATTCGGCGTCACTGGAGATACTTGCAAAAGTTGTAGGTGTATATGCTCTGAAAATATTGTGTCTATACATAAAACAGTTCACTGACAGACATCGAGACACAGCCCATACCGCTGGATGTAGAAACGTAATTTTTTTGTGTGGGTTCCCCTCAACGTCTAAGGGGAGCAATCACTAGTGATTTTTTCTAAATTCGGCCCCCTAAGGGAGTGAAAAGGAGTAAAATGTGTTTTCATTGCATTTTTTATATATCTTAGACCCAATGAATGGGCTATCGTCGTGATTTTTATTCTATTGAACACTCATACAAATGCATTCTAAATAATAAAATGATTTTAAATGTTTTTTTTTTTCACTTCAATACCATACTTATTCAAATGCCTTAGAAATTATGAAAATATTCTATTGTATCCTAAAGGTGGTTAAAATAGGTGAAATTTAGATAGTTCCATATCTATCGAAACAGTTGAGATACCGAAGTTCTCTTTGCTTCAGGATATTTATATTGGTGTTAAGAAAGAATTTTTCCGAATTTTAAACCAAACCGTTAAAAAAGTTGACATCGATTATTGGTTAACTCTCTCTCTCTCTCGCTCTCTGTGTGTATATATATACATATACACACATACACACATACCATTGAACTTTTAGACAGCGTAGTAATTTTTGCTTAAGGACCATGCTTATATGAATACCTAACATTAATTTAATGAATTTTACCAATTCAACACTTAAGGGAGTGGAAAGAGGTGGAAAAATGTGTTATGGGTTTTTGGAATTATCACCGATATGCATTGAACTTCACAGGCTAGCTTTATTTTTTTCACTTCAATGGAATAGGCCTACTCATAAAAAAGTAAAAAAATAGTAATTTCAGGGTTTTTCAAAATTTGATCGGTAGAGTTGTGAGAAGACGTGAAATATATTTTCGATAATTCGTCGACGTCTTTCAAACACGTCGAGATATAACAGTTGTTTTTTTTTTTTTGCTTCAGGATGATTGCGTAAAACTGAAAAGATATTTTTAAGCTCATATTCTAAATTTGACCTATGAGGAGTATAAGGCGGTGCAATAGGTTTTTAATTATTCCACGATACAATGTGAACCAAACAGCTATCATCGTATTTTTCACTTTAATTAGATATGCTTACAAATATAAAAAATTAAATTTCAGGATTTTTAAAATTCTGGCCATTAACAGAGCGAATAAGCGTAAATTGGTTTTACATTAACACATGAGATTTAGCCAGCCATTTGAAGTATCATAGTTTATTTTAAAATGACGTCTACTTAAATACCTAAAACCTTATACATTATTTTTTTTCTACTGGATATATTAACTAAATACTATGGGGAATATTAGTTTGTAAATTATAACGGGTCTTTTGTGTTTTATGAAACACTGGTGTGACACTTGCCGTATGTGACACTTCTGAAACACCGTTCTTTTGTGTGTGTCACATGTATGTTTGTTGTGTGGGTAGTGGGTACGGTTTATGGTGTCTGCTCTACAGGGCACTTAATTTGTGTACATGATTCACAATATTATTATTCGTAATAGATACTCTCTCTGTAGCCAGGAACTCGGATGTAGAAGGCACTATACTGACATACACGGTGACACAACACACAAAATACAAATGCAGTAAAAAATGCATATGAAATAACATGAATTATATTCTCTGTTTTTTCGAAGTTGTGAGTCAAAATTAGCAAGCAAATAAACCTAATCGATGCAGACTGTGAATTAAAAATAATAGCACTCCATATAAACAGATACATAAACGGGTTTACCGAATAAGGTGAAAGAGTGCCCGTTAAATTCTAGTTGAATAAATAAACGTAATACAAAACTAATGAATAACTGGGAGTGAAATATTACGAAGTTCAAAATTACGTTCAAGTGTTCTCAGTTTACAAAAAAAAAAAATCCGTATAAAAGACTGCGAGTAACAGTGTAGCATTTCTTGGTAGAAAATTGTTCTTTTCTCACAAATTCAAAGTTCAAAATAAGTGTTTGTAATCAGTCTCTTTAATTAAATTTAAAATGTATGTCTTGTGTCATGCAACCGGCTAGGGTAGAGCAAAAATCACTCTTTATGACAGGATGTCTTGGCGCGGGACTCTGTACTCTTGAAATACGTACTAACATTAAAAAATATCAGTTAAAATGTTCGTTAAGTAGTTATAAGCTCCGGTCAAAACAAATTATAACAGAGACAGCTTGATGGATCAAAAAATGAATGTAAAATAATTGGCGCCTCGGCATATTATAACTCACAAAATGGATTTGGCTGCGACGTTTTCGGGCTTGAGATTCACTAATAAAAATTATTATTCTGCTGGCGACCGAGCCCTCTTCGTACAGAACCTTCTGGTTGCACTGCTCAGTATAATAAAACATTTCATGATTTGACGTAATTTTGAGGGCTTTCCCGCATATAAGAAAATGAAATCACGAGCCTGAAATAAAAATAATAATATTTCTGATAAAATGTTACGGTATTTATGTCATTTTCACTCGCTCTTATACATGTACAATTACCGACGAGTGGTGGCTGCTGTACTTGGCGATCACCCTGTTACACTGACTCTCTGCCAGTGCTTCTTTGGACAAACTATAACGACAATATTCGTTTCGTAGCTTCTGTTTACAGACGAGGTCTTGTTTCGAAAGAGTAAGGGGCCGCGGTGGCCGAATGGTCAAACCATTCGCCTCCCACCAAGGCAATCTGGATTCGAGTCCCGGTGGGGTCGGTCTCCGGTTTTTTGCATATCAGAATCGTGGTGGACTATGCCGTTAGTCGGTGGGTTTTCTCAGGGTTATCCCGTTTTCCCCTCCCTTTCATTACGGTGCTGCTCAATACTCACTTCATGCCACCCCTCACCAGCGCTAAAGATCTCGATTTTAAGCGCTGACCAAAATCTCTCACTCATCAACTTCCTCAACAATCAACAAGCATCAGTGGACAGACGTTAATCCACTTGCTTATCTTCAGTGTTCGACGTCAATAACAATTTTGTATATTAAACGCATGGGCTGGTAATGTGTGTGATTGTTTCGTGGGATTGTATGTATTACCACCACGCGTAACATGTGAAATGTAGGGGGAATTTCTCGCCAATTATTTTACCACAACTACTGGAGGATGTGCCTTTGCTTGTACGCGTAAGTATATTGTTAATGCTAAGCGGTGCTCCAGCACATTTAAATCGCGCTGCTCGTGCTGTTAGATTTAAGGCTCGGTTAAGTCACCATATTGAAGTTTATAATTTTTCGTTTTTTTTTTTTTTTTTTAGAATTTTAAGGAGAATGCTAAATCTGCAACTATACCGCAAATTCAATTTACTCTTCGCTACAGCACAGACATGGTGATTGAGCTGGTAATGTGTATTTGCATCGCAATCTGTCCGGCAAATTATGAATATAAAAATTTTGTCTTACTGATTTCAGCGCAGTTATACGTTGACAGCTAAATCGCAGTGCCTGCACTGTAGTGCAAGGTAAATAACATACGTGGTACAGTCACATATGTAACATTTTTCTTGTCAGAATTCCAAAAAATCTTAAGACAGAATCATTCAACACTGTGACTGAAATCGAGTTTTAACATTTCATGGCTAGTGATTAGGCGATCAAGCCCTGATGAACAACTCCCATGCTCACCTGACCTCAACCTATTGGTAAGTCCATTATATTGTACGGAAATGTGAAGTGTCTTGTGTATACAGCTCCGACTACACATGTATAGTGAAGTGTCTAGGGTATACAGCTCCAACTACAAATGTAGAGTGAAATGCCATGCGTATACAACTCCGATTGCAAATGTAGAGGTGTTACACTTGCGCAATTTCGAATATCATAACATTTTTCATGTCCATGATGAGCCGTGTTTGAACGTGTATCTGTACATGTTGGCCATATTGTATATTTGTTCTAGTGTTTAGCTATAAAACTTGTCACGATCCTAGCAAATATGATTTAGTATGGCTGGTGTCACAGACTGTACAGTGAATAAACGTGAAAAAAATTAATATCAGCTGCATTACTGCGTTATTTGTACCTGTTAGCAAATTACATGACCACAGATAACAGCGAGGTATGGGTAGTGAGCAAGGTAAAATGTTAAATGTGGCCGTATTCACATTTTTTGTATTATATATCCTAAGGTTTGTTAGCTCACATCTGGTAGCAGCAAGTGACTGTCGGACACGTGGTGGGCTTGACACAAATAGGTAAAGTTGGTAACTGGCCTAAGGTGAGGGCACATTAGTGAAGGACAAAGTGCTCTTCCAGTGCAATAATACTGCTATCGTGATTCGATGTTCGGAGTGAACTTAGTAACTGACGACACTTGTAACCAGCCACGCTCACAAGGTTACTGCCTTTCTTTAACCACTAATAGTATTATACGAGCTTGTGTTATATTGTATGCTGTACGACTTCCTGTCTTCTCATGTGAACTTTGAGTTACTTACAAGCTAGGTCACATCATTTCCTGGTTTTGTACTTTAAGCAGTTATTCCTCAGTAATAGTCGTGGTTAGAGAAAGGATCAAACAGTCCTTTGACGTTTATTTTTTACGAACGTCGTAAGAATATACAACGTAATTGTTAACAAACAACTGGAAACGTACTCGTTTCAAAACACGAGGGTTACAGCTTTTATTTATCTA
Organism: Medauroidea extradentata; assembly: GCA_003012365.1. Taxonomy (NCBI): domain Eukaryota; kingdom Metazoa; phylum Arthropoda; class Insecta; order Phasmatodea; family Phasmatidae; genus Medauroidea; species Medauroidea extradentata. Next base: position 14,794 of record PNEQ01036396.1, on the reverse strand, counting down.
CAAATGAATTTCTGTTAACCCATAGAACTGTGTTGTTTTAATCGTTTCCCCATACCCTTGCGGTTACTTTCTACATGTGTTTTGCAAAATGTGTAATTAAATATTTACATGTTGTACTCCTAAAATAGGTTGTTAAAGTATACATCTTTTTTGTTATATTTACGAGATTACTTAACATGGATTTCTAATGCAAGACTTATTTTTCAGTGCTCATGACCAGGACCAAGCCACGAACGCCGAAGATGTCTTGTTCGACATGTTCAAGAACGAGGAAGATGGCCTACTCCCTATTGGTAGATTTTTAGCGGTGAGCATAGTCCAGTATCATATATGAATACATACCTGGAAATTCCAGGGTTTCAGTTAAAGTGCAGTTCGTTTTCAAATCCATGTACTGTACGTTTGCGATCATTTCGCTGATGTTTATATCCTTAAAGACTATAATCCATTAAGAAACCTAAATTACATAATGACAACACTCATTGACTCACACTGTCCCACCTTCTTTATGTAACGTTTGTAAAAATGTGTTAATAATATTATATGCCACCGTAAATTATATATATATATATATATATATATATATATATATATATATATATATATATATATATATATATATATATATATATTGGATTGGGTGCTGAAAAAGAAGGCGGACACAAAATATTGCAACAACTTTGCTGATCCGGGCGCAGCCAGGTTCGCTTGGGATGTAGGGCTTATGCAATAAAATAAAATTGAGCTTCCTAATTAACTATAGACACTACAAAACACTACACTAATTTCTCAAAACTTGCAATCCACTCTCTTTTAATTAACATATACAGATTACTAGAGACAGGAAATTTCGCGAAAAGATATTTGCAGCACTTTGTATCAGTGCCTTACGTGCGCACCAGCAACTATGTGGTCAGTGATTGGATACCGTAACACCCAGCATGTGGAGGTTAAACCCACAAATCACAGACGTGTTGTGTGGCAGTTTTCCGTGTACTGACTGGCACAGCGAAATGAATAACGACTATGTAATAAAATACTCAGCCAATAGCCATGAAGTTGAGCTGCAGGTGTGCATGTAAGGCACTGAAACCAAATGGGGCAAAAATCTTTTTCACCAAAAATTCCTGACCCTACAGATTACCTAACTAACAGTCTAATTTGCTATCCTAGTATTGGCTAATTAAATATATATCTCGCTCAGTTCTCCAATCGCACAGTCTCTACATTGGAATGTCTCGCCAATCACCATTACATATAGTCAAACCTGTTCGTCCACTCACACTTACTCACACCACTCCAGGAAAGTCACCTTTGTCAACAGTAGCACAGCCTCTACTTCCCTCGCTGGTCTCCCTCGTTCACTCGCTGCGCACACTCTCTGGATAGTCGCCGATCAGACTCTGTCGCAGCTCGCAACAAGCCTGCTTTTATAGTACTTGTGTCGACCCCCAGAACATTCTGTAAGTTCGCTGCTGGGCTGGGTGACATAAGTTGAACCTTCCTGATGTTTCGGTAACACTCAGTCACACCCGAGCTGAATGCCTGTCAAATGGTGATGGACAGGTGCCCACTCGTTCAGAAGGCCATTGACGTCAGTTCGGAGCAATGACATCAGTCACCCGAGCAAGCCGTGATGCCAGGAGCCGTCAGCCAGGGGAGGAGGGAGAGCCACATTCCATCACCTCGCAGCCTCTGCTGTAGGTAGGTGAGCAGGGTGGGTGAGTAGCGCAGCTCTTCAGTCACACGCCTGCCCACACCACTGGCTCGTTACAATATAATCAAGGATGTTGCCTTGTACAGCTCATGTAGAGCAAACATAACAAATGAATTAAAGTATCAGTAACCAGAGGAATTACTGTAAAATAAGAACAATAATTATAAGGTAGAGTGAATATCAAAATTTATTACTAATTAAAATATTGGGCAATTGGACAAAATAAACTAAAAATTAGATAAATAGGCACAATTATCATTAAAAATAATAAACAGGACTAAGTAAACCCTGAGAGTCTACATTAATATAAAACATGCAGTCAGCTAAATAAGAGACTAATATAATAATTAATGTTCATCATAATTAAATAGTTTGTTGAAATCATAGGTAAATAAATGTCCATCGATGACGATGACGAAACGCGATACACAATGTTATTAAAAGTATGTGTCGTGGCCTAGAACTAAATTATCTGAAAGTAGCAGAGATCAGACATCCTGGTATAGGTAGTACGGTATAAAGTGAGCACTAGAAATATAACCTTTGAAAAATATCACTAGCCATTACTACATATAAATCAACATTATCTCTAATGCCCTTACTACTTGTATGGTTGGCAGCGAATTTACTGAATATAGTTCCGTGTATTTTTGTATTTAAATACAACAATTCTGAAACAAAATCAACCCAAATCGATACACTTGTATTTTATATACTTAATAAACTTTTTTTTTCCATCAAACTATATAGGGTTCTACCCTCTGCACAAATAATCTTCGACGCGCAAACATAAAGTGACGTGTCCAGAGAGGTTAGGTGCTATCTGGTGTTAGCAGTTACTCGCGCAAATATACGAATTGACTGAAAATAGAACTTTAGCAGGGCTTCTTTGAGTGCTCACTTTATCCCGAACCGCCTATAAGGACGTGTTGAAACAATACCAGACGGCCACAGCGGAAGAACGTAGGTTTTCCAGGAAACTGCCTCCAAAGACTGGGGATCCGCCAGTAGAAATGAGGTCTAGTTTTGTAAATTAATTGAAGTTGATCTCGGAGATCTAAAACTTACACTTAAACTCAGATTTTAAACACCTGAATTGTGCAATACACCACTGAAACAAAATAAAGGAAAGGAGAGAATTAATTAATGCACAAAACAGACGAAATAAAAAGCATAACATGTAGATGCAGTAGGGAGACTTAATTCGGAGGGTAGACCAGATGACTAACTTCTTGAAGTACATAGAAGCGTTTAAGTAACAGCATGAATGCCTAAAAATTCCTTCTGCACTTAAACTAAATTTTAAACACTACATGACATAAGAATATGAAAGTTACATGGAACCGAAGTCCCGTAGACTAAGTCTTCCCGATACACAGGAGCAACACGGTTGTACGTCATGTCTCTTCAAGTAGAGGCAGTAGAGAGCGCGGAAATAATGAGCAAGACAAAGTGCGGTGACGCTAGGATAGTTCAGTACGCGGCCAGTAGATGATGCGGGGATGTTCAAAATAGCTAACGAGGGCGCAGAATGGAGCTGAACGCGGCGGAAGCGATATAAAAACAATACAAATGTTCTACAGGCGAGTTAACGTTGCAAGCCTTGCGCGCTCCCAGGATGCGAGAAACGTGACTGCAAGCATGTTCGGTATTTCCTGTGAGTTGTATTACATGGTGATATCGTTGTCGTGGTGGTGAGATGCTGGCTGAGAAGAAGCCTGGACGTGGTCGCTTGTCTAGGCGGAGAGACGTGAAATAAAATTTAGTATAGTAAGCAGAGAAAATCTGCATGAAAAGAAATAATCGTAGCATACTATTAAATTATTAATAACGGTTAAATTCGTCTAGTAAATCTTTTTCATATTAAAAAAATAAAACCTGTGGCAGAAAATACAAATAAAAATAGCATAAAAACTGATAAAATGGCACAATGCGCTACTTTTGAGATGCAAAACTGGCAACTCACAAGAGTTGCTGCCAATGAACATATAGCTGAGTACAGAATGCACACAGAATACAATCCTAGCACAACATCTTAAGACTAATTTAGACTATTTGCCGTGTAAAAAAAGATAGTAAAAATATCAACAAACAATATTTCATTATGTTCACACTTTCGTTCACAGTTATCCGAAACGAAATAATGTAATTAGATAGCAGCCAACGCAGCATTGTACGAAAATAGCTCGTACTAGATCAAACAGTTAAAAAGTTTACAGCAATAATTTTTGAGTAGATCTGTATCACAAAACAAATTTTATAAACAATCGTCATGCACAACTACCAACGTATGTGGTTGCCATATGCCGACATGTATGCAATAACTATAATCGTTACATAATTATCGGCTCTCACGACTAAAATGTTACTGACTCTCTGAAAACTCTCTACTGTACCGCTACCACACATCTAGAGAGAGAGAGAGAGAGAGAGAGAGAGAGAGAGAGAGTAAACTGGGGTAATGTGTGCTATCATTTAATTTCACATTAACACTTGAAGCAAAGGTGCGATGTAATAATTTCCATTTTATACACAAATATCGCATCAAACCGTAATGTTTCGCCGCCTAACACGTTCAAAATCATTTTGTATGTCGGAACTACATCAGAGTTTCTTACAACGACACGAGTAACACTTGGCTGTCTATATTTGGTGGAAGTACGTAGTCGAGGGTTCTTTCATCTCCCACCTAGGCGAACCGGGTTCGACCCTCGGTGGTTCCGTGCACTGATTCTTGTTTTTAGCTAGTGGGAAATATGGCGGACGTTGTCGTTGGCCGCGGGTTATCTCGGGAACTCCTTTTTCTTCTGTCATTTTAATTCCGTCGCTGCTCTACACTCACCTCCACGGACCTGTATCGCTCGCAAAGCAGCCGATCCAACTTTCTTCCCGGCCTTCTCCCACCCACATTGTGACTCTGTCAGAAGGCGTAGGTATAACTGCCATATATCTGAACAAAAATTATGTGTCAGGTAGCTGGTACTTTTCTTTTCCGTATCTGTACTAACCCATGATAGCACTGAAGTAGTTATGATGTGTGTCATACTGTTTTCACAGGCATATGTTTGATGTCTGAACAGTCATAATCAACTTAAATAAACAGCAAATTTAAAAATTCTGCATGGGAACAACGAACTAATTCACACAAATTTTATGTGATCAATTAATAATGCTTCAGGTGAGGGGTCTATCGTGGAGTCCATTCGGCAGAATTCAAAACTCGCTTAATTAATGGACCTCAAATGATATGAAATTTTTCGTATTAATTACTGTACGATAGACAGCTGGAAAAATCATATTTTTCAGTTGTTGTGTTTCAGTGAGGTGTGTATTTGTATTGTTACGTATTTGTGGAGCTGGGTGTAGCCAGGTTCGTTTGAGTTGGATGACTTGATATAATTAATGAATAATATATTTCAATCATAATTAAGATACTCTACAATAATAATGCAATACTTATTAATACATCTATATTGTATACAGTACTAATTCGCCACTAATCACAAGTGTTGAGCTGTCAAATCTATTTGAAATGATGCATAAGCCTCTGCAGTAGAGATTACAAATTCTTGGACACTTGAGATGTTAACCTTAACTTGATGTCGTATATCTTGAGACCATTATCATATGACCTGGTTTAAAAAAAGTTAAAAAGGGACGCAAACTGTTAAATAACTTAATTGTGTAAACAAGAAATAGAGGCACACTTCACATACATTATAACACTTACCTTGGCAAGGTTGTTCCTACTAAAATGTATGAAAGTAGCTTTATTTGTTTGTTTTGGGAATGCACTCATACACACATACATGTATTTATTTATTTATTGAATTGGCACACGATTTCTTCTTAGCTTTACTCATTCACACACTGAAAGATTGAGTTATATGTTTTGTGTTCAAGTGTTGTAAATATTTCTTCAAGTGTACTATGTTTATTAGTGTGCATAATGTTATGTCGTTTCATCAAATTAATTTCTTCAAGTCGTCGATATATACAGGACGTGGTTGATTCTTCTAAATGTATTCATGACGCATATGACAATGAGACGATCAAAAGTTCTCTCTTGGATCTATTAGAACGTGGTTAAGTGCAGGATCAACTGTAGTTTACGAAATTGTTTTATTTTGATAACGTCGTGAAGTATAAGAGAACATCCCAATATATTGAGACAGAGTAGGAAATATGTTCGTTATATGTCTGGATGTTATTATCTACAGTTAAAGGAGATTTTGTTTGTAACTAAGAATTCCCGTACTTAGAATATGATACGTGGGATGCACTAATGTTGCCATTCCACAATCAATTTTCCAAGTAACATAGTAAGGGAAGTAAAACTATTTTAAATATTGAAACATAATTTTCTAAGTAATATTGTGATAGTGAAAGTCGTGAAATAAATTATTTGTTTATGATATATGTGTAATGCAAAGTCAGTAGATAAATAAATAATGTAACCAATAAACACAGAAGCCAGCACCAACGTATTTGACGACGTCTTCGAGGAAGAGAATACTTACGTTATTACTTACAATAGCATATAAAAACTAGTAATAATCCAACAAGTTCGTCGCCTTATTGTAAATGGAATAAATAAACATCATATATCAGAAGCACGCCATAGATATGAAGCACTCAACCACTACTTCGACTGTGTGTGTGTGTGTGTGTGTGTGTGTGTGTGTGTGTGTGTGTGTGTGTGCAGCACCGACGTCATCGAGCAACCACTACATGTTGACTGTACAGCCAGTGAATGTTCGACTTCTTTTGAACTTAGATGATGCTACGTTGTGGAATCACACATAATTGATTTATTTTTGTTATCAGAGAGACAACATGTTTATTTAAGTACTGAATGTGATTAAAAAATCTGAACAGTATCCTGTGAAAATATTCGCGAGTGCTATGCATTTTCTTTTCAGGAATTGAAAGGACTCTAACTGAAATGAAAATGAAATTTTAACACGGGGGTTAAAGTGAAAAAACTTTATTAAATTGTTATTGTATAGCTTACGTAATTGTTTGTGGTACAGACAGAGTAGCAAATCATCTTGTTATCCCCTAATTTGTTATCACTCTGCAGGAAGGGCAATTCTGTAGTGAATGCAATTTTTTTATGTGTTGTGGCTGCAGACGTCTCATTATTCTATGAACGTAAAACTGTTTGTGATTTTTAAAGATCATTGTATTATAAATTTAAGGTGATCGCGATCAAATTGCTGATCTTAGGTTGTATGGCGGCAATTGAAGCGCATGTCATAACAACGCGTTGTAAGTGACATCAAATGGCAAAGTGGTTTTTCCGCATAAGAAGGTTGTCTGTATCGGCTAGCAAGGGAACATATCGTTTCTCAGCCTGGAAATACGTGAGAAATGACGGTGTAATGTTGGTAGTTTTGTGTTGCCCTGTAACAACGTTGTATGTACGTTGAGATGGTCGATGCAAGTAACATAATTTTGTCACCACCTGCATTAAATCACGAAATCCGTGGCAGAAAGAGGAAGACGAACGTTTGTGATTGGAAACAAAACATTAGGAAGCGTAATAAAGATGCCGGAAAGCAATATACGAGCTCCAGAAATGTCGTGAAAGCTGCATTATCACAACCAAATTAGGTATGTACACGCATTTAGTATGTAACATAACCTGTTTACAAAAAAAAGAGTACTCTATAAGCATTGTAAAAGAGTAATCGTTTTTTAATATAGAAAACCATAAGTAATGTTGTAACAACAATAGTGCCAAATAAGATGATAATAACATTATTATTATTACATACTACGGAAATATGTGTTTAAGTCATAAAGAAAAAATACTGGTGTATATTGTTGTAGAGTGGTCCAGTCTGTAGGTAATGTTGAGTTTAGAGATTAAATACATCCACTATACGATAATATGTGTACCATAAAATTTTTCACTGTTTATTTTTAATTCACTTTAACAAATCGGCCAGAGTAGGAATACGAATGCAGTTGTTTGCAGTTCACTTTATTTTGTAGTAGTATAGTTCATGTGCCTGTGGTCTTGTTTGCATTTTAATGAGTTAAACATTGTGAATTAAATTTGTATATATTGCATGGAATGAATGTATGTTTCAGGGCAGAGTTTACGCCTGCAGAAAGAGCTGTTTCGCAAAAGAACCGAGTGCCGAGGACAAGAAGAGTTTGTTCAAGAACTTTCGTTCGATGGACTACAATGCATAAACAATATATTTTTCCAATAGTGTTATCGAACTCGTAGAACCGATAAAGCGCAGAAATGCGGAATCAGTGTCTCGGCGGCAGTGCACAGTTTTGTACTGGCTAAAACGTGGCACCAGAAAATCGCGTGTGTGTAAACAAACTGTTTGTGACACCTTTCAAGTAACACCTAGGCGTCTACAGATACTCGTTGAGAATATAAAAGAAAACAGGGAGTTGGTGGATATGCGAGTACGTCACCTCAACTGGCCTCGTAGTGTTAATGATAATGTTAGGCATTTGATACACCAGCACATTGAATCATTTCCACAGCAGGAAAACTATTACAGTAGGGGGAAGAGTTCTAAAGACTGTCTTCCTGCAGAATTAAATCTAACATTCATGCACAAATTATTTTTAGAACAATACCCAGATGTCAGTATTTCACTACGAACATATTCTGATGTGTTCAACAGCGATTACAAATTACGGTTTGGATATCCTCGTTCCGACGCATGTGGTGCTTGTGATAAGTTTTTTTTGTTAAGATATGTGCATTTGAAGATGAAAAAGAGAGTGCAACTACTGAGAGACAGTGAACTTCATCACAGAAAAGCAGAATCAGCTTACAGATGGCTACGAGAAGATACACAGATAGCAAAAACAAATCGTCAAGTTCATGTTTTGTGTACCGATTTACAACAAGTTTTGTTTTGCCCTACTCTGAAACATTCGTCAGTCTTTTACCAGAGACAATATTCAAGCTACAACTATTGTGTTCATGATGCAGCCAGCCACTGGCAATGCTAGAATTATGTTTTGGCATGAAACTATAGGCCGCAGGGGGTCCTGCGAAACAGTATCGTGCCTGTTTAAATACATTAGAGGCAACTATCTGCCAATATAAGCAGGGCATGAGCGTAAACTGGTGGTCTAGTCGGACCGTTGTGTGAGTCAGGACAAAATAACAACTACAGGATGATTGTCATGTTCCAGTTGTTAATATCTTCTAAATATCTCACTCAGATTTGAGCAGAAGTTTTTAGTAAATGGGTACAGTTTTCTACCCTGCGATAGGGACTTCTCACGCATAGAAAGAACGAAGAAGACTGCTACTGTCAATGTGCCTTTCGACTGGGTTGAAATGATCGTTCATTCACGACCTAGTAACCCGTTTACGGTCACTGTGATGGACAGAAACGATTTCAAAGATTTCTCACCCAACGAAGAATGTCTGCAGAAATACTCGTCACTGAAAATAACAGATGTTTTATGGCTCCAGTTATCAAACTATGATCCTACTACGATTCGGGTATGGAAATCTCACAATGTTCTTCAGTCTTGAACGATTCATTCATTACACAAGCGTAGTAAAGGAAGACGAGGTCTGCATATGCTTCCACCAGTACGTGATGTTGAACTTTTAAAACCAGTTTATCCTATGCCACTTCCTGTTAAAGATGCCAAGAAGAGAGCTTTGCTGGATATGTGCCAATTTCTTTAACCAGAACATAGGAAGTTATAAGGATCTGCCAGTTGTATAATAAACTGGTTGGTGTTCATGCATAATGACGCAGAGTTGACTTTATGTGGACATTTTAGTATATACATGTTGTATTTATCATTTTCGTACTTTTTTTTATTAATCTCGACATCACTTCGTCGGGAATAAACGCCATTCAGAAATATGTGTATTCAAGTATTTAAACAAGTATTAGTGTTATCTTTACAATAAAGCAAACGTATTTGTTATGAGTTGTTGGTCATACACACCGTTCTGAAACATGTGTGTTTATGTATATAAACATGTGATAGGATTTTCTTTAAAATAAAACAATATAACGTGTTGAATTATAATGTTAACATTGACTTAGTATAGGCCTACTTAGAACTCGATGATGATGTCTGACATTTAAGAGATTCAGGTTTATTTCTATTTTACTACCATTGGTTCGCATGAAAGAAGGTTGTATGTCACTGCACATATAACGTTGTTTCATCTGGAACTAGCATGTTTTTGCTGATAATGACACATACCAAAACATATTGACATAGTACACAGCAAGAATGATTTATATGCTTGTATAGAGATCCCATAGCTACTTTTACAAAATACAGCATTATATATAGTCCCAATATTAGTTTTTCGTTTTTTCCCAACATTTTTCTAAACGTCACTTACAACATTGTTATGGCCTGCGCTTCAATTGTTTAGATGTTTACTCTATGGCCAGAATAGTTCTCTATGAAAAAACGAGGCATGGTGGCAAGTTTGAAACAATGATATTTCAAAATGGAATTTGGCCTGATTAAATCGGAATTTTTTCTGAATATTCGCATAGTTCAAAAGCTACTAACCAGGATTTTAGTTAGAAAAAAAGGAGTAAATTTAGATATTTTAAAGTGTCAGTCGTAACATAATTTATTTTTGTTTCCATGTTCAAGAAATAATAAATTTTGAATCCACCCTTGAATATTTTCAGTTAAGTACAACCTTGAAATATGTATAACTTCCTTGTTGATGTTAGTGCTTATTTTTGGAGAAAATAGACTGTGACGAACCCAGTAGATCTGAAGCAATTATTTTCCTCTTCTCATGCTAGCTACCGGTGCAACTCTCAAACAAAACCTTAAACCCATATTCCAGCATAGTTAAGATACACTGGTGTCCATTCTGTCTCATACACCCACTCAATTCTACTCTGTGTGGTTCACAGTGGCAGTCAGTTGTATTATAGGGTGCTTGTTGCGTTACTGAAAAGAAATCTTTAATTAATGTTTGGCTTCATTCATGAGTTTATGCTCGCGGAATATAAAAATATGAACGTAGAGAAAGTCTCTTGCAGTTATTTTACACAAATATAATTGGAATGAATGAAGAGTGAAACAAAATAGAAGTTTCACCACAAGACTTCTTACTTTCGTCCATGTTCATTATGAATTTTTACTTTCACGAACAAATCTATTGAAGTGATTTTCGGTAACAATCCACATCACGCCTTGGAAGACTTGCATACGCTCTTCGCTCTTATTTTTTCGTTTCGATCTCTTTGCGTTTTCGTACTTTGCTTTTAAAATTTTGTCGGTACGCGGATACACTCCTAAAAGACCGTTGAACTCGGCTGCAACTGTCTACCAATATTCCTCTTTCTGTGAGGGGTGACATGAGGTGAGTATGGAGCAGCGCCGGAATGAAATGGCAGTGGGAACGGGAGATCCTCGAGAATACCCGCCGACCAACGGCATCGATCGTTCGGCACGATTCCCACATGCAAAAATCCGGAGACAGACCCATCCGGGAATTAGACTCAGACCCGGATCGCCTTGGTGGGAGACGAATTATTTGTGTTGGTACGTTTAAAAAGCATACTGAAATAAACTTTGTTTTCATAAGAAACTACTTGCGGTAACATACAAGTATTTAATTAATTTTTATATTATTTATTGTAATTTAACTTAATGGACACATGGCCGTAATATTTTATTTAAATGATTTTTTTTAGTTATCGTCAGAAAACTGAAAAGTAGCAAATGCGAAGTTACTTCGTGCGTTTCTTGGAGCGATTTCATTGGAAATCCTCGTTCTCTTTAAACAATGTCTAATGTTTCTCAATTTTTCTTCGAAATTCATTATAAAATCAATAATAAAACTTCAAGGAAGAAGAAACAAGAAGATCATTTCCGTGATACTTATATAAAAAAATCTTGCTTGCGTCTTTAAATTCCAAAGTTTAAACTTTGAACATTACTGTTCATTGTTTCCATAAATTTTGTAACAGCTTCTTCCTACACAAATATAACATATCAAAAAAAGCTTTTGAACTCACTGTTGCCGTGCTACCGTACAGTATGTTGACCAGTAGTTATAATTATTTACGCTCTTATTTTAGATACGTACGCTGTGCTAATAAACGAAAAGAAAACACACAATTCGCGCGAGGGTAATGCCACATTTATGACGTGCTAAGCATTAAAACATAATTATTTTATAACTATGGAACAGTTGTGTTCTAAAATTTTGCTGACTATGTAAGCGTTTAGTATTGTAAAAACACTTTGTAACAAAAAATAATGTGTACAGTTATGAAAATAAATGTCAAATATGCTTCAATCATGATGTTTAAGTAAAAATACCCTTACATATACATAAAAATTTTTACTATTAGATTTTATTGGTTTGTGGACATACGCCATTGCTCATGATCAATGGCGTATGTCCAAAAACCCATAAATTATAATTGTATACTCACATTGCAACAAACATTTAAAAACATTAGCAATGGCGTATGCCCACAAACAAATAAATTCTAATTGTAAATTCCCATTGCAACAAACATGAAGTCTCATCAATACCCGCCATGGGCCCGGTATGCTGTTATCAGTAAGACAGTTGGAAAAGAAGAACATGAGCAATGGCGTATGTCCACAAACCAATAAATTCTAATTTTAAACTCCAATTGCAACTAACATTAAAAACATGAGCAATAGCGTATGTCCACAAATTAATAAATTGTAATTGTAAGCTCCCATTGCAACAAACATTTAAAAATAACTTCAATGCCCATTATGGACCCGATATGCAGCTATCAGCAAGACAGCTGGAAAAGAATACGTGCAGTGGCGTACGTCCACAAACCATTAAATTCTAACTGTAAACTCACATTGAAACACACATTTAAAATTTAAAAAATAAATATTACATCTTTATAACATATTTAATGTATAAAAGGAACGTTGTCTACCTTTATTTTCCTCGTTATTCGTAGCAGTGTGCCAACAAGCTTCAATCGTGTCTCTATTGTCTCCCAAAATGTTCTTAATTTCGGCTGACATATATATATATATATTTTTTTTTTTTCAAGTTCTGAAACTAATACATTTTGCAGGGCATATTTTTATTTCTGGGTATTATAATCCTGTGTTGCATTTTGTTTTTAGTCTATTTCTGTTATGGGATAGTCATTATTAATAATAAACATAATAATTTCAGATAAATATAAACGAATTTGTACAATTTTTGTACACTTACTCTTCGAGACATCTAGAAAAATATTGCAATTGTTATGTCAGGGAGAATAGTACGGTTACTTTAAAATATAATTATAATACGAACCCGTTGTAGGAACAGTTCTAATATCACATGATTACGTTAGCTGTAAAAGTACGGACATTTCGATTAAGTCTATTATATCAAAATATATAACTACCAATACTAAAAAAGTACTACTGCTCCAAGTCAAACATACAAAATCACATTATCTTTGAAGGAGTTGTGCAATTCGGATCATGACTGGATGTAGATTTTTGAACATAGTCCATTGCGTTGCAGGTGTCTGTCTAAGAAAACTTAAGATAATAGAAAAACATAAATAATCAGGTATGCTTTAGTCACCAGGATACGTACACAACATAATATTCTATAAATGTAATCAAGTCAAATAAAACAAGGACAACTAAATCATTAAAATAAGAAAAATAACACAGACATCGCTTAGGCAGACAGCACAGAGACCTGCTTAGGTAAAATGAGAAACAAATAAATTATGTAAACCACATAAAAGATAACTACACAACGACGAAACGAAACAATACAGAGTACTCTTCCTGACACGAACTGATAAATGAACACAGATAAAACATACGAACTACAAAAATGCGAAGTAGTCTTCCAGACAAAACAGAAAAGTGATGTTACGGGAACTGGAATCGGTTCCTGTCTTCAAGCAAAGACAAAACGGGGCCTGAGAACACAAATGCGACTGAAGAGTGTTTTTCGAGTCGTGTGAAATTTTTTTTTCTTCGTAAGGTTAACATATTTAGGGCGAGCTTGTTATAACACAGGTCTAATATTTCCAACTAATCACTTACACCGAGACATTTAGCACTGAATATATTTTTTTATTGGTAGAAAAATTAAACGTCACTAAATCTGAGTATTCACATTCAATGACTTATTTTTTTAAGGTGTGGCAGACTGGAAAAGCTGATTGATAGCTACGACGGAGCACTACGAAATTATATTTACTGCCCACAAAGTCTTAAAAGCGACATTTCATTCACATGAATTGTGTATTTTCTATTGTTTATTTGCGCAATGGGCGTATGTAAAATAACAACGTAAAATAATTATACCTCTATCTACTTATCAACGCACTGTATGGTAGCACCGCGTCCGAGTGTACAGAAACTTTTTTGTGTATTTCATTAATTTTTTTAATGAAGAAAGTGCTCAAATATTTACACAAATTATTATTTAGTAATTATTTAAGTTGAAACTCTTGAAGTTAAATACACAAGTACAATTTTTTTCGTAGTTATCACATGGAAATTAACTTCTTGTTTCGCATCTCCGAAGAATTATTTTTAATTGTATGATTAATTTCGATTAAAATTGCGAAACATTATACTTTGATCAAAGAGAGCTAATATTTCCAGTGAAATTGATTCGAGAAACGTATGCACTAACATCGCATTCCCTACTATTCCGTTTTACGACGAAAAACTAAACAAAGCAATTAATTGAAATTTTAGCCGACGTGTGGAATCTTCGTTTACCTAAAGTATAATAAATAATACGAAAAGGAACAAAATTTTATATGGTATCAAAAGTAGTTTCTTATTAAAACAAATGTTTGTTTCAGTACGTTTTTTTTAATGTTCCAATAAAATATATTCCCATAGGCATAAATATTTTACTGAACTCCAATAAAACGTACACGATACAAGAATAAATATAGTTTATTTTCTTTTTAAAGCTTGCTGCTATTTTTTGTCGTATACGTTATAAATATATTTGTTTGTGTGTGTTTGTGTGTGTGCGCGCGTTGTGTGAGGGGCGTGTGTATGTGTAAATATATATATATATATATATATATATATATATATATATATATATAT